>JAOBYK010353131.1:0-62646 GCA_025434845.1 Phenganax subtilis | reverse complement strand
CTTGTGAGAGGCGCAAACAGAATCAATTTTTTTGCTAAAACTGCAAAACACCAACATTACTTGTGCAAAATCTCCTATACCCAGAAATTCGCACTACGAAAATGAGCTAATGCTACCATACCATGGGAAATAAATACATAAAGTGTCTTCTCGTTAGAGGCTGCATCGCGGGCTCAACATGAAAATGAAGATAATGAAATGATTCTCTGGAAATGATCGAAATGATGCGGTTGACATCTAGAAATTATTTCAAATTATTAGGTGCGTTTAGATGTACTAATCACTCTTTGTCATGGAGTCAAGTGCGTTGGTGCTTACTTTGTAAGTAGTCTGGTAATTCTGATAACTGTTAACGGATAACTGTAGATAACTGTGGAGCAATGTTCATTTAGCTTTAAAAAAGGCTTGCAGTGTTACTGGGATACAACAATCATATTGCTTCAATACTGGCATTCATCATGTGGAGGATGTATCAAAGCGAGCCATCAAACATAAGTATATATAATGTGTGCATAATGATCTAACCACACTTATGCCGGCTTGACCACGCTTGTCAAGGCGAATCCAGGCCAATCCATTGTAGCGTGGGGTATTTCTGGTTAGATTGGTATTGCACCCTGCTACACCCGTCATAGCGTTGTAGCAGTGGTTTATGCACTCACTATTTCATTCTTTGTCACGTCTTTTAAAATGTAGTGATGCTGTTTTTCCTTCTGATATGGTGAAAGTTAAGGTACAGTAAATGTTAACAAATTGTTAGGTTTTGAATATCTTGATACTCCTTACAGCAAATAGGTTTGATGGCTGGAGCTGCTGGAGATAATTTGTACCCTATCTTTCAGGCAATGCCTTTTAATTTGGTTGAGGGTGGAAACAGCATTGTTGGTATCCTTAATAAGAGTACTGCATCTGTTGTAGTTATATTTGTGCGCACCTCAGGTAATCCTGTTTTATAAACTCATTAAACTGATTGATGGAGAGTATTGACCTGTTTTTTATTTTCAATTCACAGCCCTAGCGAATGAATTAGCTACAGAATTGAAAGAAAACAATTTCAATGCTGTAGCTGTGGACAAGTTTGTAGAAGTAAAGCCTGATTTTTATTCTACTTCATAGCAGCATAAAATGGTCTTGTTGTTTACTAGTATTCATTAATGTTATGCTTGTTAGTTATTATGAACTTTTCCTGTAGTTTGACAAAAAGAAAATCAGGCAAAACATTTTTGTGGTGAGTTTTTGTGTTTTATACATGATAGCATTAGCTATGTACATTATTGAAGTTATTTACTGCTTGCACCCATTACGACACATGCAAAGTCTTTTTTCAGGTCATGAAAATAGTTTTTATAAAATTCAAAGTTGACGTAATTTTCATGAAAATCCTTTTTTCATTCTCAATATATTAGTTTTAAAGTGGAGCTTTCGTTTCTATAAGAGGGTGATTCTTTTGAAGCTCATTTTGTCTTCTTTCAGATCAGTGACAAGATGTCTGCAATGCAGGTTTCATTACCTCCTGCAGATCTGCTTATTCAAGGTAGTACTGTTGTGTTGCCATATGCTGTATCTGTTAAAAATTATTTTGCAAAGAAGATTGGCACTTGTGCACATTAAACGGTGGAGAAGCACACAACTAAGCTTTTGAAATTGGTACAAGCCTTCCCAAATTCAAGAACTACTCTTTGTTTGATATCACGTAATCAATCGTAGTAACTTTGACTGTGCGAATGAAGAAATTCAACATTCAGAAAATCACTGTTGTTTGCTCATTTGAGGTCTTTATTCATTCTTTTCCACTATAGTACTGCTAGATGCATGAATGCACGTTACAGTAACGTATGACATGTTGTTTTCTGCCTGCAACATGCCTGTCCGTATTTTTAAACTTCTACGCATGAAATGTTCTCTTTACTTATTTTAGTTCAAGCGCCTCTGTGTGGTGTTGATGGGATGAAACAACGACTTAGTGTTAAGAATTTTACTCATACAAATGGAGAAGCAGTAGTTTTGTGCAACTCGAACGATGCTAACTTCGTTGAAAAGGTATCACAGTAGAGGTAGCAACTTTTATGCGCGTGAAAGGTGCGTATCGAAAAAACCACTGATGATGAAAAAGCAGCCTTGACTTGCAATGTTGACTTCGAAGAATGACTTATATATGCAACAGTTGTCAGAAACGAAAATAATGGTTTCCTTGTTATTGCTCCACAGCTAGCTGATGTTGCTGAAGTTATTAATGCAAATTCGTTACTACCTCACGTTTCTGAAGAAAATGAAAAAATAACGAGAAGACAAGAGGTAAATTTGGCGTTTTATTCATGAACTCCTCCTTACTCCCACGCCAGCCTACCGGTCAATACATTTCAGTTAAACCTTAGTCCATAGTTGTAACGTGTGACTCTAACAGAGGTGCGCGACAGTACATGTTGTGCATGGGTAGACTTGTGAAGAAAAGAATAATGGCAAAACATATTTATTTGAAGTCTTTAATATATTTATATTAGCTACAAACGTAATATTAGTGAATATGTGCTATGAAAATGATTATTGATAAGGATGGCTTTTTTTGGCCAAAATTTATTCCTAAGTTAGCGAACAGATATCAAACCAACATTACAAGTAATCGTTTGCGCATGGTCTGCTTGCATAGGATACAGTTTCTCATTGTGTGTAAGGTGTATTTTGCTCCAGGTTTGCATCTTTCTGTTCTAGAACATTGTCAACAAAACTGGCAGACGTTTTTCAACATTGTATTATATTTGCGATTTGTAACGCGAACAAAGTTCTTTATTGTTAGTAGAAACAACCGACAAAGATATAAATGTGACTGATTATTGCAGTTTCTCAATGGGTTTCTCACAGCTTGACAAAGCAATGCAGCTATCGCTTCATGAAAGTGCCGAGAAAGCACCGGCAGTTTTAAGAAAAGTGAAAACCACGTTATTCAAACCAGTATATCCAGATGAAAAACCAAAGAGAAAGGTAAAGTCAGTCCCAATACGGTTGCATAGGGTTACGAAAGTGTATGTTGGAGTGTCATGTTGATCTGCGGAGGAGAGTGGTCGCGGTTCATAGGTCGTGGTCTGTTTTCTGAATCTAAAACGAATTATACTCGTACTATTTTTGTAGAGTGTTTATTCTTCATTTGTGGACAAAGTTCGTTTGTACGTCATCGGTGGAAGTGGCGGGAATGGAAGTCCTCGTAGTGGTGCCCGAGGTGGAGATGGCGGTGACGTCATATTAGAATGTCGATCAAAAGCAACTTTAAATCATTTCCGCTTTAAGGAAAACAGAAGACCAAAAGCAGGTCATGGACAGCATTCTTGGTAAGAGCTAATGTCCACTGCCGCGTTTTTGATACGCGCGTACACGTGCGTGACACTTAAAGACACGGGCGATGTTTGATGCGATTTTTCTCGTGTTGAACGATGTGAAAGAGTGGATAACTGACGAACATACTTGGTCCAACAATTTTGCTAAATGCACTCGCCATGCAGTCAACCTACTCGATCACATACGCTAAGAGGGGAAAAATCGCAGCGAAAATCGCCCGTGTAAATAAACAGGCCTTTAAACTCTAATAAAAGTCTGTTTCTGAGCAACCACTGAATGTACTGTTTAGAGTTTGGAGTTTTAAATCAATATATCGTTTATTTGGTAAAGTATTTTTTAAAAAAATACAAACTTCCTAGGTCTCACGGATTTAAACCTTCAAGTGCGTGAAAAAAGGCAACAGTGGAATGCAGCCTTAAGTACAGAAATGTTGTAGTAGAATTCGCATGATGAAGGATTTTTATTTTCAGTCTCGTATGCAAATGGCGACCCAACAGGCATGATTATGAAACGCTATCCCAGAAATGGCACTACACCCACCCAAAACGCAATTTCGCTGTACACCGTAGCGCCTATGACCGGCACACGAGTCAGTGCAGGGTATAATGCTCACTGAACACTGTGCTTTTGTGCTTTTAAATTTGACTTTGATCGCTAACAAAATCAAAGTTTGATATTTTTAACCATTCAGTGCATTATCCCACTGAAGAACGCTTTACTGTGGCTTTTATCTGTTCTGGTTGCCCCGAATTTTATTTAATAATACGTAGTATATTTTACATCAGCAAAGAAGCAAAAAGAATGAACGGCAAACGAGGAGAAGATCTTATTATTCCAGTCCCCCCGGGTACCATTGTGATGGATGAGAGTGGTCGCGTGATGGCAGACATGACTGAGTTAGGACGGCAAGTCAAAGTGGTCAGCGGTGGACGTGGCGGATCTTCGCTCACTACTGCAGGAGGGGGAGAGAAAGGAGAGAAAAGGATGGTTATTTTGGAATATAAGATGTGCATAGATGTTGGTTTCATTGGGTACTTTTGTTATTGATATCGTCACAGATTTCTCATCGTACCAAATAAGTACATTATTTGTGTCCTCAGATGCACGCATCATGCTGGGGCCGGTGGTTCAAAAGCTGGTTAGCTTAAATCTGGCTGAACGTGAACTTTGAAGTAAATTTATTAACTGCTCTTTGATAAACCTAGAAATATTTCCATATAAGTCTCACTTGGATCGATAGAAATCGTCTGTGTGTGTGTCTGTTTCAAAACTTTACAAAAAAGTTCTGAAACTGAAGCATAATCCAGCTTTGAACAACTGGCTTCTGATGTCATCGATGTCATTACACTTGTCTCCTAATGTGCATTCTTGCTCTTTACTGAAGGTTCCCGAACGCAGGCAAGTCAACATTGTTGTGGGCACTTTCAAAGGCCAGACCGAAAGTGTCAGAACACGCTTGTAAGTAAAAACATGATGACATAACTAAAGCACCTTGGAACCGTAGATTATATTCTTTTAGACCTCACGGGCAGGCTTGCACACGATTTGCATTTGTGCTTTATATTGTGAGTGCAATGCGCTGCATTTTGTTTGACCGCATATGTAAGGAAAGTTTTTCATTCGAAAAGACTGTTTTTATTCTTTTTTGCTTCAACCACGGTTAATATTGTAACTTGTGTTTTTCTGTTATATAGTTACATCGCTGCAGCCAACATTAGGGCGAATGGCATTGGACGATTTGAGTCAGGTAGTTTTTCCTTTCCCGCACTAACAATCCTTGTATCGAAAGTTTCATCTTTTTTAAGAAACCTGTTTGCATACTTGCTTCTTCTTAATTGCCTGAGGCCACCTTTAAACTGTCACAGCGAGGAATTCACACTTTTTAAACAGTTAAAATTTTGCTTTGTAGTTAACGCTTGCTGATTTGCCAGGTTTGATAGAAGGTGCTCACCAAAATCGGGGACTGGGGCTCAGGTTTTTACGGCACATTGAAAGAGCTAGGATATTGTTGTTTGTGGTAAATAATTACGTAATTTCAAACGTAATAAGATTATTCTTTGATGAATTTGTTGACATATATAGTACTATTGTATACCCTATAGTTAAGTTTTGACTCTATTGATACAGTAACGAGATACTTCTTCTTCCACTTTATTAACTTATCCAAGATGAGTTTGGCCAGTTAGAGGTAATCGCAGCAGTAATGGAAGTCAAATCACTGAACCTCGCGACTATACCATACGATATACTAATCTTGAAAATTTTTCGTAATTCTATGTATGGTCTCACCAAAGGTGGATGTTAACGGATTTCAACTTTCAAGTAAGCTTCCTGAAAGAACAGCATTTGAAACGATTTGCTTACTTGCAAAGGTAAGTGACAGCATGCATGCTCATAACAGACGTATACCTTGATTTATGGTCATATATTTGTTGCTTGTAGGAGATATCGTTGTACAAGGAAGCAGCATTATATAAACCTAAAATATTAGTTGTTAATAAAATGGATTGTGCTGGAGCAGAAGAGGAATACTTCAAACTGAAAGAGGAACTTCAGAATTGGAATAGAAAAGAATGTATGATTTGATTTATTCATTGCTTTACCTTTTGAAAGAATTTTTCTAGACGCGGAAGTTGTCTTGAATTTTTTAAGTTTAAAGTTGGTTTATGTTATACGAAGTCATATAAATTGCAGGGAACAATTTTGTGATGAAATTCGCTGTGAATACTTCAAAAGTTATGATTTTCAAAGGTTCAAATTATTATTTTACTGCATACATATTTTCTAGGTGAAACATTGCCGCTGGGAATGAAATTGGGACTTCCCGAAGACTTCCGATTTCACGAGGTGTTTGCGATTTCAGCATCGAATCAGACTGGTATCGACAAAGTCATGGTTAAACTGCGAGAATTAGTTGTAAAAGAGTAAAAGAAATTGTGGAAATAAAAAGTGGTTTCGTCGTTGCAAACAGTATTTGAATTTATATCTGCGTGCGTTGTGAAAGTTAGTTTCTTATACATCATGTACTATCAACATTCATCACATTTCGTGTTCGCTGCATTGAAACGCACCGAAGTCCAACAGTGGTACACGTTCGAGTCTGCAGCGACCGAAGTATACGCGGTAGACAAATGCACACTCAGCGAGCCTACTTTTTTGAATCGAGATTTTAAAAAACTGTACATGCATTCCACGGTATATATTTGGACATTAACATTTTCATAATCATGCGTTTAATTTAATTCTGTATTCCTTTGTTGTTCTAATTATTCAGTCGAAACGTTGGCCATACCAAAGTTTACTTTTAATACGGTTGACGACGATACGGTCTACTAAAGTACTCCGAATACAACTATTTAATAACATATACATAAAATCATTCTCTCTGCTTCACAATTTATTTTTGAATTCCAGAGTTTTTTTTGTTCGTTGTTTGAACAGTTTCTGTGATGCCTTGATTTGTGTCATGCATGCTAATATTTAAGCAAAGCAAACTGCACCAAATTCCACTCCAAATTGTTGTTCTTTCTCGCCTACGTCGTACACTGCAACGTCACGAATCGGCAGCCGCGCTGTGTTGAGAGTGTATACATGAATCTTGGTCTCGTGCCATGCGCCATCTTTTTTCTACATTAGATAAAGTTATGAGTGTTGATTTTTTTTATAAAACTAACGAATTATGACGTGCAAACTGCAAACGCAGTCCTGCAGGAGCTCTCATCACTAAGTTAAAACTAGTGTATATGCTATCTCCTTCCGCTCTGTCCTCGATGTACGTGTCATTGCCAAATGTATCGCATTAATTTGCTATATCATGGACTAGGGGCAGTTGCTCTATTTCCTCTTGTTATTTATGGGGTATACTGCACTTACATTACATTCGTCTTTTAGAACCAGAGGCCTGAATTTCTTGGCACTTAATGCGTGGTATTCCATGCCATTATCCCCACGTAATTTGATAGAATTCGTTTTAGTATTATTTTCATCATTCCATGCAGCTGAGTTGCGGCAATGATACGTAATATTTTGCCACCCCTTTTCTGAGAACATTTGCAGGAAACGAATTTGACTTCCATCCACAGTGTATTTCACCTACCAAATATAACAACAGTCGTTCTTGTAACTGGATTGTCTTCGTTCATGTGTGAGCATTATACCCGCAATTCTCTAGGTTGCAGTAAAAAGGATGCACGAGTAGCTAAAAGAGTGGACAGAAAATGCTTCCATACTTTATCGTGTTCTTTTAGTTCCTCAGTAAACCATACATAACGTTTTTCTCCCTCATACCAACTCTTCTTTTCAACCTGCGCAACAACAAATTTAGAAAAAATCGTGAATGGAAATGGTACTTCATGGAAATAAACCGCTAAACAGCACTTGAACTCAGTTCAGTTACTAACCTCCTAGGCCGGATTTTGATGTAAATACGAGGGGAGTTTTTTGGGGAGGTGAATTAATTTTAGTAATTTTGGATTTAGGATTTGTTGCATGTTTTTGGTAATATGAATAAGATTATTTTCAATTTCAAGGGAGATGCATTTATTTTTAGGGGAGGTGCCAGAAATCTCAGAGGAGGTGCAAAGCGATCTTAGGGGAGGTGCGCACGCACCTCCCCTCAATATGCTAACCTCTATATTCTTGGGTAGTACACAAGATGACTGACTTTCAAAATCACAGTAAGCCAGAACAGCATCGTCTCGGACCCCTCCGTTTGGATCAATCCAATAATTACCTATAAAAAGAAAATCAACAACTAAACTATTACGTAGATGATGTCAAGTGAATCTTTAAAAATTAGCCGCTTCCATCTGACAAAATCTGTTGTATGCGTGACTTTTGACATCTATTGTGAAATTCGTCAAAACACAATATCCTTATATACTCTTGGGATATTCAAGAATTTCTATAATGGTGTAAGTTGAATAGGTTGTTTGAATCATGAAATTTTAATGTTTTTGCATAACTTGTGCTATACGAACCGCTCTGTAGTGTTGGGTGGTTCTTGTGAAGATCTTTACAAGTCAACGCTGGATATTTCTTGGTCCCATCTGGTTTTCTGATGCGTTCTATGTCATCCATGACGGTGAAAAGTGTTTTAAACTGAAAGACAACGTTTTATGCTTTCTGAACCGTCAGCGTTCTCAAAAGATGATTGTGAAAGTAAGTAAAGTCGTTTGAACGAACAAAGCATATAAACATCGCCATGTACTCGCCGTTGCAATAAGTAATTATTGATAGTCTATGGCCTAGTCAAGACGATTCGTCATCGTCGAATTTACTTCGTCGCATTTCATACATATTGGCTTCGTTCTCAAGAAGCTAGCACACAAACAAAGTCTGAGTTCAGGTAACATTGTAAACGTGAGGCAAGCTGTAGTTACGCTTTAACGTTGAATTCGACGAAACTGCAACGTCTAAATCAGGCCCGTGCCATATTGACACCACATTCCTATCTGGATCATTTCTAAAATATACTTCGCCAAATGTGACAGACAAGCACGTGCGCTTTATTTAAAATCTCTTCAGCGTGGATAATAGTTACCTCAGACTCAACTTTCTCTTGGTTTATCATATTAGTTTCGACATTCATATCGACCTAGAAAATAAAATCATGAACATGGTAAATAGTAAATAATTTAGTAGACAAATTCGTGGTATATTCTGCATTCTGTAGTTGAATCTTGCAGTACATCGTAAAACTTTGAGTGAACAAAGATTTAGTTTACATGAATGATTCACTTGCAACAGTGTAGGAATTGGGCTTACGATCTTGCGAATCGCGCGGTTTCAAACCAATAAAAATTTGCTTATTATATAAAATATTAAAAGGTGTAATGTGTTCTCATTTGAAGGGCCTGTTTATATGGGGAGCCGGGACGGGACGAGATTCATGATTGCTTTGCCCACGGGACATTTTCTCGCGGGAATACCCGGGACGTATGAATTTGCAAAGATTATATATGCAAAATTGTCCCGCCAGGTGGGACGGACCATTTATATGGAGAAAAACGTCTCGCTTGGGGTTGGATCCCGGTTGCTTCAACCGAGATTCCACCTAGGCGGGACGGGACGAAAAACATCCCGCTTACATATAAACACAAGGCGAAAAACAAACAAAAACAATTACATGCCGGGATCCCGTTCATCATCCCGTCCCAGCAAACGTCCCATCCCGCCTCTCATATAAACAGGATCTAAATCTACCCACCGGGCGCCCCCGGTAATAATCTGGTGGAGGAGGTCCTTTATCCGCTGACGTTGAAGCACCAACACCAAACATCTCCTAAAACAAATCAAATAATTCAGTTTGATTATCAAAAAAACAAACAAGAAATGTTGCGGTTCATGCCTGCACGTTTGTGTTTAAAATAGCGGGAATGTCTGCTTATTGCTAGTGAAAGAAGTTTCATAACTACATAATATAGACGTATAAAGCTAGCATATAGACAATCAAAATATGTAATGTCGGGAGTTCACTTGGTTGCATATACTGGTTATATACATTATGTTTCCGTCGTGTGGAATATATAGAAATATGAATCAATCGAGGTGTACTTACTGTGTTTACTGATTGTGGTCCAGGAGGACCTGGTGGACCGGGAGGACCCTAGAGTGAAACAAGGGTAACTACCGTTAGACATACTATTTTCAAATCAAACTCCAGAATCGACTTTTTATACAAGTACATTTTGGTCTCACAAAATTTTCATTTACAGCACATTTCTGTCTGAATAACGTCTTTCTTCTATTGTTAAGGATTTTAATTTACTAAAATTTGAAAGGTATGAATGAATGTAAAAATAACATTCAGGACTGACCTGGCCTCCAGGAATGCCCTATAAAAATTAGACCAGTAAGATAAATGGTAAAACATCAGTGATTGTGCACAAATATAAAAGTATAACTTAATGGGAATATGCGGTACGGTAGTTGATAGTTTTCATGCGACTTGATAAAACAGACAATGCCGACTTTACTTTACCTTGGGACCACGATCTCCCTAATTTTGAAAGAAAAATAAAGAAAAATATCACTAAGGTTATCCAATGAGAGCGGCATCAATAATGCGGATGAGATTAATACATACAATTGGTCCAGCCATTCCATGAGCCCCCAGAATACCCTGAAATCAGAGAGATATTATAGAAAACGAGAGTCATGCATTCATTTGTCTTCATGGTTTAAACGCTCCAACACGTTACGCCAACTTATTATTCTTTAGCACTTGCTGCCGAATCTGATCGGGAAATCCTATATTTTAATATATATGTTGGCATAGTACCTGTTTTCCCCGAATGCCTTCGTCACCTTGGCCGCCTAGGAAACCAGGATCACCCTGAAAAAGACGACTCGCAAATTAAGTAAAAATATGATATGGATAAAGGAAGAGTACCACTTTGCTATCCATTCAAGGTTACCGGTGAAATAGAAGGTGTTGTTATGCCATACAGCATAAATACACGCATGTAACTGAGAAAAGTCATTGCCGCAGGTTGAAAAAAGTAAATTGCCGTTTGTGCGACTGTTTAGAAAGACATTTTGTTATTACGACAATAGCACATCATTCAGAAATATCTACTTGTTTTAATTGTAATTCTTCGCGTATTCATTACCTGTGGACCTTTAAGACCAAGCAACCCCGCTTTTCCTGGTTCACCTTTGCTTCCCTGGGAACAAGAAACATTTCAGATTCTTCATTTACCGTACAACACAAATACTGGAATAATACGGCACCCAGTACTTCTACAGGTGTCGATATACCACCTCTTCAGCTTCGCAGAAGTGCATGCATAATTAGGCATCATTCTTGCAAGATATTTATGTTTAAACTTGCACGACTGTGATTCGATAGAGGTGTGTTTTGTACTTACAAGGACACCTGCGATTCCAGCGGAGCCTTGGGAACCTTGTTCACCTTTAGCTCCCTGTAAAATATATAGAAAATACGATGTGAAGATGGTTGCTTTCACAGTGCAGAAACTGGCTCACTCATGCAAAGTTTACTGCATGCTTATACAAATACTTTGATTCTCATTTTTTTAGAAGACAATTTTACCGTGTGAGTTGTTATTCTAAAATGAAGCGTTTTCCTATAGATTTTTTAAACTTGTTTGCAGATGTAGCTATCACTTTGCTTATTGTTTTATTATGAGATAGCTGTAACAGAATTATTACTGTATGTTGGATTGTTCACCTGTGCGCCACTCGCACCTGTAGCTCCAACATCGCCAACTGCTCCTTTTGAACCCTGGAAAAGAAGATGCGACATGTAGCACATTCTGCGATTATATTTTTCATAGATTATGGGTACTTTAAAACAAACTGATATACCTTGCTTCCAGTGTCCCCTGCAGGTCCCACTTCTCCTTCAGAACCTGCACCTCCCTTTAGAATACAGCAGTTTCAAAAAAAAAGGTTTAAGAACGTGTGATACATGAGCGGTCAACGTAGCAAATAAAATTTTTTTACAACTTATCAAGTATATAAAAAGCTCTGAATCAATTTTATCGTGATAATATTTTCTCCTCTGAACCAACATATGATTCTTCTTTTCCTACCTCTTCTCCCGCCTCTCCTTTGGCTCCTCTGAGACCTTTCTCTCCTGATCTACCCGCTGCCCCTGGTGAGCCTGCCGCTCCTGCTACACCAGCATCACCAAGCAAGCCCTTGAAAAACACACAAACTATGAATGAACTTTTTACTAGTATAATTTTGTGATTGAACTGCTTTACCCTGCATATCGCCATTACATGCCCTTCTGTTTTTGCGATCATAAAATATTATATCTTTCAAACATTAAGTCATTCTCATCACAGAAACTATGAAATTCGTTGAGTTACCCCAAGACTCCTCACTAGGACACAAGCAGTCAAAAGGCACGAGTGTGTCGATAATCTGAGCGAGCCTAATTTACCTTGTTACCATTTGGTCCAGGACTACCACGGCTACCTGCAGCTCCTGCGGGACCCTGGAAAATGTTTAAATATATATATATATATATATATATATATATATATATAAATATATTTGTAAAATAATTCCAGATACTCAGTAGTCCAGAAAATTTTAACTTACATTTCGGCCAGAAGCACCAGTGGATCCTGCAAGACCTTTCAATCCTGGCAATCCCTTAAAAATTGGATATACGGAATAAGTAGGAGGAATGTTTTACCAAATGATCACTTCAACTCTTAACCAACCTGGCTTCCTTGACCACCATTAGCCCCATCAGAACCAGACGATCCTTTTTCACCCTGCAGTATGCATGCAGACTATTACATTTTGACACATAGCTTCCGTCAAAAGGAAAGTAAAGGAAGCTAAAATTTATACTCTTTCGCAAAGCCACGAAACCTGAAAACAATTTTATATTTGCAAGTTAAAGTCCAACATTAACCTGGGCACCAGGTTCTCCCGGCATTCCATCGGCTCCCTGTTGACCTGCATCACCCTAAGTTGGATATTAAAGACGAATTAAGCATTTTCATCGCATCACGAAATAAATGTAACATTTTTCGTCTTCTCTATGGACGTTTTAGAGCGTGTTTCGGCCTTTTTAATACCGGAACAGAATTAATCGTTAATTCAGAGTTTTAAAAACACGATGCAAGGTTATTGGCTCGGTTAATCAATCACCAACCTACCGGTTCTCCAGGTGCGCCAGTGACCCCAGTTTCACCAAGTACCCCTGGAAAACCCTTAATAAAAAGATATCAGGTGCATTTATTGATACCCCCGAACAATACCAAGTAAACTTATGGTGGAAAGAAGTGTTATGTCCTAGTGCATAAAGACGATGATAGCACCTGTATGCAGTGAAATGAGATTTAGAGAGGCTTACCCCGACACCAAGCTCTCCAGGTCCTCCCTGAATACCATCTACTCCTTGAGGACCCTAGAAGAGACATGATAACACTGCTATATGTTCCCCAGATATCAATGTGAAAATAAGTCACATTTTCAGCGTGAAAAAATACCATTGGTCCCTGTATTCCGCGATCTCCAACTTCTCCTTTCTCTCCAGATGCACCCTACAAATACAGCTTTCTTTTTAAACAACAAACACGTAATGCAAAATTACACTGGAGATTGATTTTTGTGCCATAATTTAAAAGAAGGAAAATTTTTTTAAAGAGACTAATTCGTACGGTATCTACAGAATCAAATTTCGTGTATTCGTCGGAAAATTACGTTGGTTATTGCTATAAGGTGTAATTCTTGATAGTTTTGTGACAGCCATGGGTATTTATATACACTACCTTTTCTCCATCGTTTCCAGCTAATCCTCCAAACCCTACTTCCCCAGTTTCACCCTTAAAACAAATTTGAATGAGCGTTGGTGAAAAGATATTGAAGATGTGATTTTGATTGTTAGTCTTCAGATGTAAGAACTTTTCTGTATATAAATCAAGCACTAACACACTCTTGAAATGCTGAAACGACTTAAAAGAAGCTTTAAAAAATTACAAGAGCGATAGGTAGAACGACAAAAACCTTGAAAAAAGGCTTGGAACATTCTTAAGAATTATTGACTTTGGTAAAATTAACCTCGTCTTTTCCGACTTGTATTTTCACTTTAAGATTTCTTACGACTGGGGTTGAGGTGTTTAATTTATTTTTACAAGGTAAATTCTGTTTGAGGCATTTTACCTGCTGTCCTGTCATTCCAATCGCCCCTTGTTCACCTTGAGGACCAATATTTCCCTGAAAAGTAAAACGATAAAAACACCTCATGGCTTCGTTAAAGCAAGATGCGTGTGTAGGCTATACTTACTGTGATGTAAAATGTTTTATGTCAATGTTTGATACAATCGTTACCTTTTAAGAAATGTTTGAAAAAATTACCTCATCACCTCCATCTCCTCTTTGACCTTTCTCTCCACGTCGACCAACAGCACCCTATATTTTACACTTACCATCAGTATTCATTAGATTCAAAATTAAACACTTTAGTATATCTACCGACAATCCGAGTTTTCTCCCGTTGTTTTTTCACATAGAAAGTGATCATTTTTGATTGTCAAGGGTTCTCTTTGGATTCGGTAGTTAATACATCAACACTATTTTTTACACCATTTAGCATGGGTATACATTTCGAGAAAAACATGAATCATTCAATTCCACTCGCCTTTTGTCCACGTTCTCCAACTTCTCCCTGGGGTCCAGTGGAACCCGTGGAACCCTACATTGTAAAAATAGTTGAGATATCTTAATCATTGTGTGAGGACATGCTCCTTCTCTGATACGACGTCTAATAACATCTACTTAAGGGTTTTCTCATGATTATAACCAAGAGTCTCCATACATGACACGGCCTTGCCGAAATTCTAGCTACTCGTGCTTGTATGTCTTACCATGGCGCCTTGCTCTCCTTTTTCCCCAATTTTGCCAATGGCACCTCGACGACCCTGAAGTGAAAATACTCAAAAGTATAAAACAATTATTACGCTTGATAATGTTGCTTTACTTCAGCTAAAGATGATCATGAATGTGGAATATTTCCTGCAGAATGCAGATTACCCTTAGGCCAGGATTTCCAATAGCACCTGTCGCTCCTGGTAAACCGGTTGCACCCTGAAAATTTCGTCATTACAGTCATTTAGATCATAATCGCTTAGCTACATTGCCACATTCATGGTTAATCTATAACATTGGCTGAATTGGTGCAAAAGAAAATAATGGAAACGGAGAGGGGCTGACAGTTTTACGAGTATGTGGAAAGTCTCTAACCCTGTTTCTTTGGATTCTGCTTTATTACCTGGTTACCAGTTTTTCCAGAAGCACCTGCACTACCTCTATCCCCTATGGGTCCCTGGAAAAAATATACAACCGCTTAGTCATTGAGATGTTTTGAAATTTGCAAAGTTGGATGTTAAGAAGGTATCATAAAATTATATGGTTGAAAATTTGATATCATTTCCTTTTAACTAGAATTACTTATAGAGATGCTGGCTGTAACGTAACGAACACGAGTCAAGTATCAAACTTTAAGTTCAAATATATGCAACCAGAATAAGTATAACAGTATTTACTTTTCTTCCACGTTGACCCTGTTCTCCAGCATCTCCAGGAATGCCTTGACTACCCTGCAAGAAAACATTCATTCTGTTAAAATTACCCAAATGAGACTGCCTATGGCATTTGCGTTAATCTGCATCATCAAATCCAGCAGAAAACACGTAATGGACAATAAAAACTTCAAGGCTCTTTACCGGTCTTCCATTTTTCCCTGGTTTGCCCCGGTCGCCTTCTGGACCACGAGATCCCTGTAAAGTGACAACGCATTGTGATCATGTCGAATATATAAAAGAACTGTTCATGAGATCAGTAACGAAATGCATAGCTTGGCCATTTGTAATGACTATAGCTACGATAGTGCATTTAAAATACGCTGTTAGAATAATTTGTAAGTTACAACTTACACAAATCTAATAACTATAGTTTCCTCGGGAAAACTTACACTCTTTCCACTTGCACCACGTCGGCCAACAGCACCAGTTTCTCCTACAGATCCCTGAAACATTAAACCATCGAGTGTGATACGTTTATACACTTACAATAAAACTTGGAAGGATTTGGTTCTTAATCTTAAATAATGCTATCGTAGAAACTAGTACGTGTAAAAGAAACAGTTTGTAAGACAACCACGAAAGCTTCCATGCATATTACATATTTGCTGCTTCTCACCTGTGGACCAGGGTCACCAGATGAACCATCACTTCCTGGGCTACCAGCTGCTCCCTGCAATGACATTTTTAACAAGGTTTTATGGTGGATGATTTGTTCAGGGAGAGTAGGAGATAACGTCAAGTGTGCGACGATTTATGAAAGATATTGGCTTTTATACATGTAATACCTTACACGACATGCATGACGCATAGTCGTCATTTCATGACTTTGCTTTGTACTCACAAACCTTTCCCATTCACAAAGTATTATCAAGCACCATTACATCACACTATATACTTACAGAAGCACCATCCCTTCCGCTAGCTCCCTCACTTCCTTTTCTTCCTGAATCGCCCTACAACAGCAATTGAAACCCGCATTGATGAAAGGGAAAACTGACGTGGTATAGTATACACAAAAGTATCAATGTTCCATTGTTAAAAGCTTCTGAAATGTAAACTTCATCTGAAAAAGCTAATGATGATCAGTTTCTAAAGATTCATAATGCACACATATATACCTGATCTCCATCTTCTCCCGGTGCACCCTGTGCTCCTTGAACACCCTAAAATGAACAAGCAGGAGGGCGATTTTAACCGAAACTTCTATTCTTCATCGAAAGCAAAGAACAACATCGAGTAATGAGAAATATATGTTTCATATGATCAGCAAGGTACTATAACCGCGCATTCCATTTAATACCCGGTTCACTTACACGATCTCCAGTGTCTCCTGCTTCGCCAACATCACCAATCATACCCTGTTAACCAATCAGTAATTTTATTCAGGTCTAATTTGTACATGCAGTGACTCTTTTCTGGTAGGGGTATTTTGTGACTGGCGGCGACTTATTCTTCTTACTCTATAGATTGTCAGACAGTTTTACCCGCAAAGAGCAAACTTTCTTCAGGGCACATAAAAGCTTGGGCAAATGGTTTAAAGTGCAATTGTGTTTTAATGGACGATTTTGCTGTATGATAAGTCATAATACACGTTTTTACACAAAAAGCTGTGGGTTTTCAACATCAGAGAATTTGCTCATCAAAGCAGGGCTCCAATTGACGCTTGTCAAATAAAATGCCTAAAAATTCGTCTCATCTAGAGTCATCAATAGCTTTGTCATAGTTCATGTATAATTGCTTTGACAATTATTTGAAACTGACTAGGAACTACGGTCACATGCATACTTTTTCCCCTTCATCGCCACGTCTTCCTTCATCACCAGGAAAACCAATGTCACCCTGTAACCAGAAAATTATGTCTCAAAGGAATTTTAGAAATACGATCGTTTGAATGTGAACAAGAAACTCAGTTAACAATACGCGCGTGTTTGTGATGATACTCAGGACGCAAGGATTATAGAAGCTTACGTCTATTCCAGCTCCTCCAGAACTTCCTTTCTCTCCTTGCTCTCCTCCTTCTCCCTTAGTTAAAAATAAGAAAAATCTTGCATTGTGAAATACTTTGGATGGAATGCTAATCTGGTGCATAAAGTGAAGAACTGAACAGAGAGATAGGTGATGTATCACACTAACTGTTTCAGTTTTTTCACGCATTTATACCACCAAGTTTGAAATGTTGTATACGTCCTTCTGTTCAAAATATACCTCGTTCCCTGGTCGTCCTTGGTCACCGTTTTCACCGTCTGCTCCATCCCGGCCCTAAAAGCAAAAACAAAGAAAGGGCTTTTCAAGCTAAATAGTGAACTTAGTTACCATTTGGTCCCTACGAAGCACCCAAAAGTGCAAGGGCAATTCTTGTAAGACTTGAACTTATTTCACTTGAAAGTCATACTTGTGGTCCAACTGGTCCTTGTTGTCCAGCCGGACCTTCTTCGCCTTCTACACCCTGTCGAAATACGGTAGTTTGTTAATTTATGGATATCTATGAAAGAATATTTTAAATGCACGCGAACATGATAGAACTTACCGCTTTTCCATTTGCACCACGCTCGCCTGAAATTCCTCGACGACCTTCTTCACCCTATCGGAAGAAAATAATGCTTAGTCTGTATCAAGACAAGCACTGCGCTCGGCGTTGTTAATTTTTCTGTTATACGGCAAAGTAGTATATATATTTGAACCATGTACTGATACAGTATACCTCTGGCCCAGGGACACCTTGAAGACCAGTCTCACCAACACTTCCCTACATGCACAACGACATAAGTTAACGAATATCAAAATCTCCATCACAAAAATCAATCTTTCATCATTCAATTTCTATTTTTGTTTTATATCTTACAGATTCTCCGTCAGGGCCGTCTGAGCCAGGAGCTCCAGTATTGCCAATACGACCCTGGGATAAAACAACTGTAACACGTAAGTAATACACGTTTGATGATTAAATATTACCTTTGAAAGTCCATAAGCCACATCACTTCTATCAGCCAAATTGACACATTATGGGAAATAGACCAGTCTATTTATAGACCGGTATAACTATTTGTTGAAGCTGATGTCATAATTTGGGCTCTCTAACTTACCCTTCTTCCCGGTTTGCCAGCAGCTCCAGCAAATCCGTCTTCACCCTGATAAATTAAAATTTCATGTCAATAAATTCTAAATGCAGTGAAATATTGAATAGGATAATGTTGATTCAAACTACTTACAGTTTCTCCATTTTCTCCGTTTTCCCCCATCATACCCTGTTCACCTTCAAAACCCTGGAAGATACATGATCTAGCTAAAGTAGACGATTTTTTAACATTCGTAAATGCGCGCAAGTTTATATAGTAAAGACGTTTTCACTTATCAAATTATATTTTAACGTACTATTGGTCCCAAGGCTCCATCTGGTCCTGTTTCACCTGCAGCACCGACTGGTCCCTAAGTCATTGTTTCAGATGCATTTTAAGGAGACGCTTACTAAGTACTACATATAGATTACCTCGTGAGTAAAAGTGCTTGCAACAATATATTTTCGTATATAATAATTTAACTAAGTTATTTTTTCATATTTTGAAATAAATAGTAACATACGTTTTCTCCTCGACGTCCAACAGCACCTTGTATTCCGGCATTTCCTGGTTGCCCCTGCAAGTAAAACGCAATTATATATATGATCATTATGATATATTTGTCGGATTTGCAGTTAATTAACTAGTGTAATCATAGAACAAGGAGATTGTCGAAAAACAACGTGATATAGCTATTTACCCTTCCTCCTTCATTTCCTGGAGTACCTTGTTGTCCGTCAAAGCCTGGGTCTCCCTGAAAGAATGAAATTCAAAGCTCCTCAAATTTCTCTATTTGTTGGTATATGTTGCATTATAGATACATGGACGAGGAACTGTAATGCTCATGCAATTCAACATGCGTTCATCACATTCAAATTGAGTCCTAATTGAAAATGTACAGTGCATGAAGATTTTCAAGAAGGATGTACCTGAATTCCTTTGTCACCTTCTTCTCCTTGAGGACCTTGCGGGCCTTGGTCACCCTGGAGATTAGAAACAGTTTCAAATTACGTAGTTTGTGTTTGGTAGGATTAAAAAATTATGGATGCTACGAGATTAAAATCTAATTTCGTAGATTATTTTGATTTCGACTTGCCTTTTCCCCAGGAGCTCCTGGTATTCCTGGTGCTCCAGTTTCACCCTGCAAAAATAACTTGTAAATTACTAAAAAAAAATTCAGTGTCTACCAACGGCGAGCAAGCTAAATAAATTGTTATATACTGTACATCTTCAGAAGGTCCAGCCGGGCCACCAGGTGGACCACTTGCACCAGCATCGCCCTACAAGTAACAAAATACATTCTGAAACGTTTTTTGGTGCTCGCGTTTTTTACCAAATGACATTGAATCCAACTTTCCATACAATATAAACTTTATAGAATCCAATCAGTTAAATGCCGATGATGTTCAATAATATGGCATGATAGAATTCAACATAACTGCACAAAAACGCAAACAAATGGTTTCTGCAAAATTGTTGTGTTGTCTAACTACCATGCAAATACGTTAAAAATCAATATGCACCAACTTACAGTTTCTCCTTTGGGACCAGCGGATCCAGGTTCACCAGCTCGTCCACTCATTCCAGGATTGCCGTCCGGTCCTTGCTCTCCTTGATCACCAGTCTCTCCGGCAAGTCCCGGGTCACCAACTGGACCTTCATTACCAGCTAAACCTTGACTTCCCGTAAAACCAGGCAAACCATCTTTTCCAGGGGAACCAATTGGGCCCTGGTTTAAAGCAGGAAAAATGAAAAGTCAAGTGACCTCCCAATTCCTCATCCAGATGGCAGCATTTCCGCTTCCATTGGAATTTCATGCACAGAAAAATTCTTTTACCAAAAATTTAATGACTTTATGACGCCAGTGGGCATGATCGTTTTATTTTTGTTGATTTGACTAATTATGTGAAACATACAAATACCACAGCAAATTCTCCCGAAAGGTTTTTAAAGTATCAACTCCTCATTAGCATTGTACATTATCATCCGTTTTAAGGTTGTTACCTGGTTTGCAAGGGAACTACTACAGCAAGTTCTAGAAAAAATTTCTTTACCTTTTCTCCGTTGAATCCTTGATACCCTTTTGCTCCTTGTTGCCCAACTGCTCCTCTCTCACCTGGTCCGCCATTAGGACCTACACGTCCTGCTGAGCCCTGAAAATGAGATAGCAACATCATTATCATCTTCCACACACGCAATATGATCGGTTATAAAATTTCTGGAAACTTTTGATTGCAAAAACGAAGGGAAAACGTTTTACATGTACAGGATACTACTGATTTACCTTCGTTCCCGGTTCCCCAGGTTTACCAACAAAACCTGTTGCTCCCTAAAACGGGACGGTAAAGAAATTCTATTTGTTCCATGATACATGAAACCGATGAATAGCTTATACAATCTACGAAACTGTTAACTGTAAGTTCTTCTGACTGAAGACCGTCTTTAAACAAACAAACAGTTCCTACAGTTAATATGTAGAAAGATTACCTTATCTCCTTTTGCTCCATTTCGACCCATTCTTCCTTCTCGACCCGAATATCCCTAGCGTAAGACAAGTCGATATATTTCGCTCTGTTGTTGAAATGTGATGGGTGCTACATTGCTTTAAATCCACAAAGTGTGTAAAATTATTTATTCAGTACCATACGACCACGATATCCTTGCCGCCCTGTGCCACCTCTTTCACCTTGGGCACCCTGTGTGGAAATCAACATCACTTTGTCACCGAGAGTTGGGAAAAAAGGGCATGATTATGAATAAAAACCGACATTCAGTAATACAAGCTTAGACGACCGGAACACAAAGATATCTTACAGGCAACCCACTAGAACCTCGTCGTCCTCGATAGCCGTCACTTCCGCTCGAACCCTATTAAAAATACGAACAGATATTGAATTGAACAAACCGCAGAACACGGTCCATTTTGTTGTCCCGGCTCGGTCAGTTGTTGTACTGTTAACGTTTTTGTCTGAATTTATGCAGACGACACTGCATATTTATGACCGTCGAATATATTTACTCTAACTACAGTATGTCAATAAGTTTACATATATACCTCTTTTCCATCAGGGCCCATCGCACCTGGTTTTCCCATTGGACCATGGGGACCCTGCAAACACATAGCAAACATATAACTTAACGCTTCTTAGACATTGCCAACGCAGACAAGCACAGTAAAAAAGTTTTTTACTATATTTGAAAGTCGTAAACGTCTTTCCAAGTTTTCAATTGTGGTAAAGCAAGAGCCATTGAATGAATGGTGCGTTTTGTTTTAACTTAATCAAAAGTATCAGAAACAGTTTCCTCTTTTAAGGTTTAACACTGAAATTATAAAGAGACCATCACCGACTGTGGGCTTCTATAAGTAGAGACCATTTTTAGTTGCTAAATTCAATATTTACCCGTGCAGCAACCGCTCCAGGAGATCCTTGACGACCTTGCGTACCAACAGAACCCTAAAATGTAGAGCGATTCATTGTGATCTATAATCCCATGGCAACAGATAAGACATATATTGTGTGCGACTACATCACGATAATCAAGTATCGAGCTGTTGAACTGACTTACAGGTGGGCCAGAGCGTCCTCTTGGTCCACGGGGTCCAATATTCGCCTCCTATAACAGAGTGATGCAATTCATTGGAAGAGCCATAGCATTCCTTTGAATAGAACAATGAATTTGCTATGCTAACGTCAGTAGATTACGAAAGAGAATGGAAATGTGTAACGGATGAAACAGCTGAACAGGATATTGGGACAGACACGCTCGTCTTATGGGACAGTGCTAAAGAAACTTATAACTGAACGTACACCCAAATTAATCACGACTCTCTCTGTGGGTCCTTTCGATGGACTTCCTGCTTGTCTTCCTCTGTCAAGATAACCGGCAGCAAAAGACAAAATCTGAGGAGCAACAAAAAAGATGTTAACTTTACTTCATGAAGAATCATATGGCACAGGTCAATGAAGCTCTGACAAAAGATATGAAAATCATCATGATATTAAACCACATAATTAAGGCCAGTAAGTCTGCAGACTACTTCGATTTTCATAAAAATCAGAGTTAGAAACAGCCGTCAGAATAGACGACACCTAAACTTGTTTTATTAGCGATTGAAATGCTTTCTTGTAGCTAAGAAAAACTTTTCTATGAATCAACTCAGTCATATGTCTAGCAGAATGTTGTTCAGCCCCAAACGATTTACCTACCCGCAAATGCAAGATATTCATTATAAATTATATCCTATCACTAACCAGTCCTCCAGGGGCACCAGGGGATCCAGCTTCTCCATATGCACCTTGGTTTCCTTCTTTTCCGGGATTGCCTTTTGCTCCTGGGCGACCCTGAATCCAACAATACCTTGTTTGAATCCTTTTGTCAGTGCAATCTTTCAAGCTAAGCAAGGGGGCCTGTGTTGTAGTTTAACGCGCTCTTTGGCATTCATTTTCTTGGATTGACTCTTAACTTGGAATTACTTAAATTTCACTTGAGGCACGTGCATGCGCAAGGCCGCATTTCAGAGCTGTGTGTATGCATGTATGGATGGAAGTAGATAAATAGTTTTTAGTAATCTACCCTTTTTCCACCGGCTCCAGTTGATCCACCAGAACCGCTTGGGCCTTCTACACCCTGAAATAGATTATCAGTGCAAGTTCAGGAAAATTGACGTTCAAATTAAAATGTACATAGCCATATCGAAGTAAACAATAGCTGCTATACGCTTACTCTTTCTCCTCTGTTTCCTTTATCGCCAGGTGGTCCTTTGAACTATAGAAATTCATATTTCATTCATCAGCATGCAGTAAGAACCCGCGTGTGCATTTTTAATGGCACCATTTACTTATTACTTACAATTTTGATGTCCGCTTGAGTAGAAAATGGTATGAAAAGAGAAAGAGCAAAAATTAGTAAAATCATCACAAGTTATGTATTAATTCAGTATTCACAATCCTAAGTTATTTTTCATGTGATATGGGTGTCTAGTGTTAATAATACAGAATATGGTTTATACTGTATAAGGCAACCGGTATGGAAGAATATGAGCGACATGATATACCCCTTGTTGTTAAAAACTATGTATTACGAACCTACGCAGTTTTTGCCATCACCGTTGTACCCTGCATTACATTTACATTTGTATTTTCCAGGAGCAGTATCTGTACACGTGGCAAACTTATGGCAGTCATCTTTAGGTGTACCACATATTTTGTTTTCTATAGCAGAACACATGATTTTATCACATTCGGAATTTCTTTATGGCTACCAAGATTGCCAGTTTGTATTTCGGATAATAAATGTTTCTATAGTCTTTAAGTTTGAGTTGCTTTCGTCAGAGACTCACGAAATTTTTATGCGCAAGGTGCCATGGAAAGCTTATGCTTGTCTTTTTTGGCGAAATATGTAAAACAGTACAATCCAAAGCACTACAACAGATGGTATGCAAAGTAACGTTTTCTGGACATTTCAGAACGTGAAAAGCCGTGTGAAAACCTTTGTTTGCGTACAATGGACACTGTCAATCTGTTTCTGAGTTTCATCAATATCTGTGTCAGAGCACGGAAGTATATGGTAAAAGCCACTACGCAGCGCCCGTCATTTCGAAATGATGCATTGCATGCATAAAATAACGGCAGGTTCACCATTTGATTAAGATCACAATTGCTAATTTAGCACGTACACAATGATTGCAGCGCGTAACCCATCTTGCAGTACTCCGTTTTGACATAGCAATTGCGACCATGTTGTCTCTTCAAACATTGCCAATATACTCAGTTCTGTATTGTACTTACCCACACACGTTTTTCCATCACCAGTGTAACCTACGTTACATGTACATTTGTATTCTCCAGGAGCAGTGTCTGTGCACGTGGCAAACTGGTGACAGTCATCTTTAGGTGTACCACATATTGGGTTTTCTATAGCAGCACACATTATTTTATCTCAGTCGAACTATAGTTTTTGGCAAATACAATTGTTTGGATTCCGATAGTTAAAGTTTTTAGAAATTGAGGTTGTGCTTCGTTTTTCTGGAGTTTCAGAAAGTACAATGTAGGTCTTATGCACGTCTCTTTTGCCTCTGTTTTGATGAGAAAGATGGCTTAGTTTTGAGTAAAAGATCGTATTCAAGGTGAATTGCTTTGCATACTGTAGTAAGTGAAAAGGTTTCTTTGCGTGCAAAGAGCGTGGTCGATCCGTTTTCATTTTCATCAACGTTTTTGTGAGCGTACGAAAACACACGAAAGGTTTAACTATGCAGCGCCTATCACTCCAGGGCAGGGCCGCCCGGAGGGGGGAGCAAAGGGGGCAATATATCCCGGGCCCCAGGCATGTGGGGGCCCCAAAAATAGTCTAGAACGTATTTGCATGGGCTTTTTGGGGGAGGATGGGCCCCCAAAGAGAATTTTGCCCCGGGCCCCCAATATTGTCTGGGCGGCCCTGCTCCAGGGCAATTTCTGTGAACCATTGATTAATTGCTTAAAGTAGAAGCAGGTTCTGCGGATGGCAAAGACTACAGCTGTAACACATGTTGCAGCGCTTCGTTGCAAAATTGTGATTTAGACCATGTTGTCTCCTCAAACAATTGTAATAAACTCAGTTTGGTATTGTACTTACCCACACACGTTTTTCCATCACCATTGTAACCTTCGTTACATGTACATTTGTATTCTCCAGGAGCAGTGTCTGTGCACGTGGCAAACTGGTGACAGTCGTCTTTAGGTGTACCACATATTGGGTTTTCTATAGCAGCACACATTATTTTATCACAGTCGGACTATCTTTTTTGAAAAATACAATTGTTTGGATTCCGATAGTTGAAGTTTTAGAAATTGAGGTTGCGCTTCGTTTTTTTTAGAGTTTCATAAAGTGCAATGTAGGTCTTATGCATGTCTCTTTCGTCTTTGTTTTGATGAGAAAGATGCCTTAGTTTCGAGTAAAAGATCGTATTCAAGGTGATTTCCTCTGGATAATTTTGTAAGTGTTAAGGTTAGTTTGCGCACAAAGAACATGGTCGATCCGTTCTCATTTTCATTGACGTTTGCATTAGTTTACTAAAATACACGATAGATTAAACTATGCAGCACGTATCACTTCGAGGTAATTTTTGTTAACCTTTGTATGATTGCGTATAGTACAAGCAGGTTCTACGGATGGCAAAGACTACAGGTATTACTTTAGTATCGCACATTGACTGCAGGATGTAACCCATCTTGCAGCGCTTCGTTGCGAAATTGTGATTTAGAACGTGTTGTCCCTTCAAACAATTGCAATAAACTCAATTTGGTATTGTACTTACCCACACACGTTTTTCCATCACCATTGTAACCTTCGTTACATGTACATTTGTATTCTCCAGGAGCAGTGTCTGTGCACGTGGCAAACTGGTGACAGTCATCTTTAGGTGTACCACATATTGGGTTTTCTACAGCAGCACACATTATTTTATCACAGTCGGACTATTTTTTTTGAAAAATACAATTGTTTGGATTCCGATAGTTAAAGTGTTTAGAAATTGAGGTTGCGCTTCGTTTTTTTAGAGTTTCATAAAGGCCCATCTAGACGATGCGATTTTTGCTTACGATTGTTGCATGCAACTTGCTGACGCCATCCCTGCGACACGAATCGTGCCGTGTAGATAGCCCTACAACGTGCGTACGACAGTGGTGTGCAACACCAAAAAGTCGTAAAAATTTTAAAACTTGTTTTGAAATCCTGCGACTTTCGTGCAATTTTTGATGAAAAAATAATTCAAAATGGCCGACATCAACAGTGAAATGAGAGAAAGCGAGATTTGTGCGCCTCCTGTGCAAAGTGCGACCAAAACAAAGTCAATAAAGAAGAAGAAAGAAGGTTATGTTTTTGAGAATGAAGAGGTTGAGCTTTTGATAAATGCATGGAGTAAGCGAGAAGTATTGTATGACAGCAAAAACCCGGAATATTTCAAGAAAGATGCAAAATTGACAGCGGTTAACCAGCTGATTGAAGAGCTTGGCTTCGAGCTCTATTTCCCTAATATTTCCCTCGGTTAGAAAAGTCGCATGGTCGCATAAAAAAATTGTGCCGTCTAGATAGACGGCACAAAGTCGCGGGGGATGGCGTCAGCAAGTTGCATGAAACAATCGTAAGCAAAAATCGCATCGTCTAGATGGGCCTTAAAGTGCAATGTAGGTCTTATGCATGTCTCTTTCGTCTTTGTTTTGATAAGAAAGATGCCTTAGTTTCGAGTAAAAGATCGTATTCAAGATGATTTCCTCTGGATAATTTTGTAAGTGTTAAGGTTAGTTTGCGCACAAAGAACATGGTCGATCCGTTCTCATTTTCATAGACGTTTGCGTTAGTTTACGAAAATACACGATAGATTAAACTATGCAGCACGTATCACTTCGAGATAATTTTTGTTAACCTTTGTATGATTGCGTATAGTAAAAGCAGGTTCTACGGATGGCAAAGACTACAGGTGTTACTTTAGTATCGCACATTGACTGCAGGATGTAACCCATCTTGCAGCGCTTCGTTGCGAAATTGTGATTTAGACCGTGTTGTCTCTTCAAATAATTGTAATAAACTCAGTTTGGTATTGTACTTACCCACACACGTTTTTCCATCACCATTGTAACCTTCGTTACATGTACATTTGTATTCTCCAGGAGCAGTGTCTGTGCACGTGGCAAACTGGTGACAATCATCTTTAGGTGTACCACATATTAGGTTTTCTACAGCAGTACACATTATTTTATCACAGTCGGATCATCTTTTTGACAAATACAATTGTTTGGATTCCAATAATTAACGCTTTTAGAAATTGAGTTTGATTTTGGAGATACAGAAAGTGTGAATGTGCAAGGTCTAATGGAGGCTCATGCATTTCTCCTTCGTTTTAGTTTTGATGAAAATGAAAAACACAACAATCTGTGCCACAGACATGGTCATTTCGCTGTTTTTCATCAATGTTAAGATTGCTTTCCAGTCGCATTTTCCTTACGAACGCGCACGGAAGTAACCTTGATATTATCGTAACAATCCGTTTTTAAACAACACCAAATAAAATGTTGAGAATTTAGGGTTTCAAATTAATGCGTGTCCATCTGTTGAAGTATACCCGAAAAGCACAAACGTTTGAAAGATTACTTTTACGTGAGTAAAAAACGTAACAGTGGCCACAACGCTGATTTCCAGATAGGCGTTTTTGACCCGCACGTGAACGCACGTAAGTTGAAATTGCAATAAAACCTAGCTTAAAAACAATCACAAGAAGAAACGTTAAGAATTTTGAATTTTAAATAACTAAGGGTCTACATGTTCTTGTAGTTTTAAAAACTAAAAAACTTTGAAAGATTTAAACGTGCGTGTCGTGTGTGTCAGAAATGCGTAACTGGAAAGCAGCCTTCAGTCTTAGTTTACTAAGTGTACGGTAGATTTCACTCACCAATCAATCGCCTATCACTTCGAATTAATTTGCTAATTACAGTACACTCAGTTTCGTACAATACTTACCTACACATGTTTTTCCATCGCCAGTGTAACCTTCATTGCATGTACATGTGTATTCTCCAGGACCAGTATCTGCACATGTGGCGTGTTCATGACAGTCGTCCCTCGGAGTACCGCAGACTGAAATATCTATAAAGCAATCAAGAAATAAAACTTGGTTTCCAACGATCCCACTGCATAATAGACAAAGTATTGATCTACACAAAAATATTACTAGACTAAAAAGCTAGAGCATCACTAAAATTAGTAAAATAGCAAAATTTGGTTGCAAAATTTGTTAACTGTTTAACCGCAAATTTTTACAAGGCTGAGACTGATAACTTTACTTAAAAAAATGCACCAATTTCTACCGCGTAAACCGCAAATATCTACAAATTTGCATTGCTATGCTTTACGCATTTTACAATATTTTGCCAAGAAACCAATCCATTTTACTAATGTTATGATGCACTATCCAGCTTTGGTGATGGATATCTTTCTTTTTGTTTTGATCTAAATTAGCTTATTACGCAACACGTCCATTTACTAGCATTTATTACGTCGACTGTTTTTGCTGAAGTATATATACTAATTAAAATATGAAATACCTGGACAGAAACGGCGGATGAAATTCTGCACATTATTAGTTAAATCATCATATGTTTCTTCGAATATAGCGTTTTCTGAATCTTCTACCATATCACGAATTTCTTTTTTAGGCTTTTCGCCCTTGAGTCCGACGCCGATTGCGAACACTGTCATATCACGGTCGAAAAACGGTTGGACTGCTTCTCCTACATACTTGTAGCCTGATCTCTTCGATCCCTTTGTCTGTTCTCCGTCAGTTATGACCACAAATATTTTGGCAACATCAGGATCATTTTCACGATAACCAGCAGCTTGTTGAAGCACTTCTCTGTCAGCTAAGTCTAAAGCTAAATGCGTTTTGGTGCGGCCTCTAGGCAGTGGTCCGTCCATGCTTTCCACCACTCTGCTGAACTCTCCTGGACTGTCACTCTCAGCTAATGTAATTCTTGTCTTCGCTTCCTCACTGAAAGTAACGACAGCTCCTTGTCCATAGACTTCCCCCTCGTCATTCCTTACTCCAATCTGCAGTGCTTCGCCGACTGTCTTTAGGAAGGTGCGCATTCGATTGTAATCGTTCGCACTTACGCTGCCAGAACGATCAACAATGAACGTGATGTCCGTTTTTCGGTCACATTTTGCTGATTGGCCTGCACAAAGATAATGTGTTTGGGAAACTCTCCACGATTGGTAAATGTGAACTTTTTACTGCATTTGATATTTCTTGCATTTTTCCAATTTTTTGAATCAAGTCTCTAAACTATGTTCGATTCTATCGTTAATGCATCTATCTGTCTATCATATCACTACACTCGCTACCGTCGCATTGCAATTTTATTTCTTGACTATATGCTGTGACAACGTAAAGCTAGAACCATTTCTCTCCTCATGCTATGCTTCGGATACAATGAAAGTCAGCAATATTAATGGACTAGCGCCCAGTGACGAAGTCTGCGTAAGCTAAAAGCTGGAATGTTGATGGGCAAAATGTGAGGCTTTCAAAGTGGAGCAAGCGTATTCAAGGGACTGGTTCACGTTTTCTAACGTTTCTTTGGGTTTTTTCTGTCAGTTGCAATAACATACCACCACGACCTACCCTTACATAAACCCTGGTCCACGAAGCGCTTTCCGTGTTGTGCTGCTGAAGTCGCTCAATGGGTAGCCTTGTACACAAGCCATTAAAACGCAGTGGGGCTATATAGCTACATGTGTAGTAAGCGCGAAGTGGAATTAAACCCCCTCACCGACTTCCCCAAGAAAAAACTTCAAACTTTAAAACGAGAAAAACATTCGCATGGAAATCAGTCTCAATCAGTTGTTTAGATCATAATAATGCTTGTTTATAATCAACACGTTAAGGTCAACGTATTGCATGCACTATGTTCGTTAACTCTATGCCAACGATGTTATCAGTGTAGTAGTTAGTACTTCAGTTCTGGCCAACGCCTGGAATTTTTACTCGTCAAGAAATTCCAGACGTTCTAGAATGTTCAATTATAATGTGCTCTATACAGCTACAGAATGTTCCTGTAAATGCTGATAAGGAAGTAGTTGCAATGGCCTTGCAAGGAGCTTGTTGTATTTTTCAGACATGTCACCTAATATCCTTTGATGGCGACCGTCTTAGCGAAAGGTTCCTTTTTGCGTCAGACGAAACGATTACAAGTAGTAGCCGGCAAAATATCAAATTATTATAATAACAGAAGCTGAACTGTCAGATAAGCGTTACTAACTAGTCATGAAATTGAAAAAGTACTTTGCTGCCAAAAAAGTATCCCTGCTATCATATCTTGCTATATAATTTGCAATACATGTATATAACACAATCTGTAAATCTATTGCGTACTGTATATTCAGCAATCATTATTTAACTATTAATTGATAATAGAAAGACCGCATTATTTGATATCAGGAACAAGATTTTCCATGAATGCGTATGTTTGTGTAAATTTGAGCAACAGTTCCAATAATCATAAATGTGTACGACTTACTTACCTTTTGAAAGTCCGATTGATAAGTATGCCACTAGAAGCAAGTAAGAAAGTCTCAAAAGAGCGTCCATAGTGGCCTGCTGAGTCTCTAAACAATGCGCGCTTCGAACACGCAGGAATAAAGTGTTGGAATTACTTAAAACCAGGCACTTCAAACAGGAGTTCGACTGCCTGACTTTTGAATGTTGAAGCGTTAATGTTTGTGACAGACGTCCAACCAATTCACGGTTAGCGCTTCATCAACAACCGCATTCATCCACTACAACATGAACACAGGCGCTTTGTCAAGTCACGAAAATTAAACTCCAACATTCCTGGGTTGTTTCAATATGTTTTATAATTCGCGCACATTTTCGAACGACCAGGGGGAAGTGAAACGAAATGCACAGATTAGTCCCTTCTTAATTCCCACGAGTGGGGAACACTTAGGTACTTTTTAATCAGGTTAACACTTCGTGCACTCAAAGCAAAAACTTTAGTGTCAAAATGAACATTTTACTGCCAGTTTTTGGTCTTGAAATTTGTATATATATTCTTCATTTTACCCCTTCTGTCTCCCCGGGATGGTTAGAGTATATTATTAAATCATTATGGGTCCGAAAGTATCACGTTGCAGTGTGAGAACACAATAGCTGTTACGGCAAATACTGCCTATGCTTGGGTCAAATGTTGTCTATATTTAAATACTTCGGAACACAAGCGTTTGTCAAATATGCTGCAATTCAGCTGTCCTTATAAACATATTCTGCGTCAAGTCTTAAAAAGAAATTTATTAGTAGAAACTTTTGAAAGAATCTGTTGTGCATTTAATTGCAGACACGCACATGTATTTTGTATTACAGTTCATTTCCTTCCTATGAGTGCCGCGTATCCCTTGCTCACCCGAAATGTACCGATGTTGCTTATGTGCAAGGTCAGAGGATCAAGAGTGGCTCGCTAAAAAACTGAAATTACTATAGTTAAATAGATCAAACCACTTTTATTAAAGCAAAAGACGTTTAAGTATTATTTCACCAAACATGCTAATGAAAACTGTAAAAATTTGGTATTCAATTAATGTTAAACTACAAAAACGTTGGTTTTCGCACATCCAACGCAAAAATTTCTCATTGCATTTCGTGTTAACACTTTTTTCTTCATCAAAAAATCAAAGCAGATTATTTGATATTACATGCAAAACAAACAGTAATACTTTATTCGAATTTTGCCGTTTGTAGGTCTGTGCTATGATTATTGTACTTACAAGTTCACACGAAAATATCGTTTACTACATAACACTGTATTTGGAATCAATCGGCACTGATGCATTTATTTCTAATGATGTTCTAATTGAAACTATTGTATTTCAATGTTTACAATTATAATATAATAGTCCGTATGTCACTAACTTCAAGAGAAGCACACAGCGCTGAATTCCACTCCAAATTCTTCGTCTTCACCACCGACATCAAAAACAGCGACATCACGGATAGGAAGTCGCGCTGTGTTGCCAGTTTGGACTTGAACTTCGGTCGTATACCATTTGCCATCTTTTTTCTACAAAAAGAAAAAAAATTTTAAGCTGCCAAAAATACTCTAAAATGTGGAAATTTACAGCACCATTGCCTCGCACTGATGCTACAGTTTATGTTGCTCGAGTGTCTCTGACCTATTGCTTGAAATGACATTGTGCCGTTTTTGTAGCAAACAATTGAATGGAAAAGGATTTGAGGTATTTTTGAATAACAGCCATCACCTTAAACTTTTTCGAGTAAAACATGTTAGTCTGTCCTGAAGCCAAGTAGGCTGGTTACATTATGTTGCATGATATAATAGCATATGGCATACTACTTACATTACATTCGTCTTTTAGAACAAGAGGCCTGAATTTCTTGGCACTTAATGCGTGGTATTCCATGCCATTATCTCCACGTAATTTGATAGAATTCACTTTACTGTTATTTTCATCATTCCATGCAGCTGAGTTGCGGCAATGATAAGTAATATTTTGCCAAGCTTTCACTGAGAACATTTGTAAGAAAAGAATTTGATTTCCATCCACAGCGTATCGCACCTAGAACATTAAAAGCAAATGTTAAACTTGTGGATTACCTTACAAATGCAATGCATGTTGTGGCTGGGAGTTGAGGAAATGACTAGTGTGTAAACGAGCCCTTTGTCAATAGTGTGTCTTTTATCGTGAAATTTACGTCATTTTCAAGCTTTAGGATAGAACAATGAAATCCGGCAAACTTACCTCGTTTGATTTCTTAAGTTCTTCTGAGAACCAGAGATAGCGATCTTTACCGGTATACCAACTCTTCTTCTCAACCTAAAGGAAAACATCATATGGTTGTAAAATAAGCTTGCGTTTGTATTTTACCATTTGTGTCAAGAAACATGTTCGGGGAATTAGTTAATGAAAAGCAAACTAGGAAAGTAAGAAAACGTTGACGAACTCTGTATGTTCCCTGGGGCACAACGTTTTAGTGAAACCATGCACTTCATACCTCAAGTCTATTGGGCAGGATGCAAGTAGCGGAGCTCTCAAATTGACAATAAACTATAACAGCGTCGTTAGCAACTCCGCCATTGGGGTCAATCCAGTAATTACCTATATAATAAAAATTCTGACTCTTGATCAGACGCCTAAAACTGTTAAACGTTTTTACCAATCGAAAATTGTAACGACCATTGTTTTTTTTTGTAATATTAATGAAAACTCTTACCACTTTCTAGAGAAGGATAAGACATATGAAGTTGTTTGCATGTTGAAGCAGGATGCTTTTTGCTGCCATCAGGATGTCGAAGAAGATCCAGGTCTTTCATGACGGAAGTTATTGAGCGAAGAGGTTCCACCTGGAAAAAAAAGAAAAGATTGAAATGCTTACCAAATAATATACAATATATGAGGTACGTTCAAATGGCAAGGCCATTTTCTGAACTAACATCAATTGTGTACATCCCGGTAGTGAGTCTCATATAATTTGAAAATATTTGGACAATACCTTTGAATCGTAGTCGCTGGAATGGTCAAATTCTTCAATTTGATTAAGTTGCTCTTCCTGCATAACATCGAAACAAACTGTTTTATATTTCACCAATATTTGTTGTTCGTAGTCATAGATTCGAACGTTCAGCTTTCACTGCAACTAAAGGCCATTTTCTACTACGGCCGTTTTGCATGCGCGGGTGGAGCGCACAGTTTTGTACATGCTCTTTTATTGAATGTCTGCTCTTGATCTGGCGTACACGGGAAGAAAGCTGAATTACTTCTAACTTTCCTGGTGCTCATGCGAGACCAAGCGCGGACAATCAACAACAGAGCATGCTAAACATTGTGCACTCCACCTGCGCGTGCAAAACGGTCGTATATAGTGGAGAATGCACTGCACTTGACTACCCAACAAGAGAACTTAGCCAGTGTGAGGGTAGTTGTGCCGGCGGTGGAATACCAAGCTGAAGCGCTGAAGTTCTTGTCGCGTTAGCACTTATTTCAATACATTCACGGTTCTACATTACTTACAATTTTACTTTGGTAATAAGAATACCGCCTCGGTCCCTTGTCTGATGATGTCCCTGCGAATCCAGCAACTCCTGCTTGGCCAGTCTAGTGTAAAAAATTTGAAGTGATGATACTGTACAAATACGCACATACTAATTTCGCAATTAATCAGTTGCCAGGTATATTCTTTGCCGTTTCAGTAAAATACTTTTAAATTTTTACATGTCCAGAATTGTTGGTATCAGTTTTATAAGCTGTAGTAGAAAACGGATTATACGTAGCCTGATGCGAAATTTTAGTTTGCAGATCTCAGAGGTTATTCGTGCAATGATTATGTATTAGAAAAAGAACTGAAGACTGGGAATTTATCGTAGGTTTTGTGTCAGCAAGACTGCTGCTAAATCTTTTGAACAAGATTCAAGCAAAAATGTATGGCTGAGCAAAAATTCGTTGCGAAGACAACTTGTTTAGGTATAAGCAAAGCAATCATTACTGACACTATGTAAAAAGCTAGATTCTGTCTCGTCGATCGTGGACTGTAGAAAAGGCGAAACTGTAGGCAATTTGCTTGCGAGTGATTTTTTAGGTAATATTACTCTTTTTTGGCGATATAATTTAAAAGACAGTAAGACGCCAATGTTAATTACTCTGGCCGCTGAACAGGGATAATAGGTTCGATGTACTCGTGCAATACAATACCCAAATTGGAAATGTTCTTATGACTTACGTAAGCAGATGGTCCAGGAGGGCCAGGTGGACCAGGGGGACCCTAAAAATAAAATCAATTATATTCAAGTTTGCACATAGGTGTTTAATTAAAAATTTGTATTATATAGCTATATATTACATCTTGAGTCTGGGAAAATAATATCCTCAAGAATGCCCAAATACTCTAAAAATATTTCCGATATTAAGACTTAAATTTCAACTTACAGCACCACCTTGTAAACCCTGAAAAACAGGAATAAAAAAGTATTTAGAGCAAATATGTTTTTGAATCTTTTTTATCGCAAGTTTTTCCTCTAAAACTACGTCTAACCATGCGTCTAATACTCAATATTTTTACAACATTCCCATTATTCATCTTCGTTTAGTTTGTTTTTAAAATTAGATAGCAACGAATACACAAACAACGAAATTTACAACTGCAGCATAAGCTGTACTAACCTGCGGTCCACGGTCACCCTAAAGTATCACAAAAAAAAAGTTAGCCATGTACTGTATGTCACATACGTTAAAATCCATGTTTCTGTACGGCTTGCAAATAATACTTACAATTGGACCGGCCATCCCATGGCCACCAACTCCTCCCTAAATCACAAAAATACTGCATAGCTACATTAACCTCAACAAAGCATGCAATTCTCTATCATTCACTCATTTTTTCAATGCAACCTGCGTATTGCAAACTCCTGCAACACCAACCAACAGGCCTCATTCACATCATGCATACATAACTGAGTATACTAAAATGTAGTGTAGTGTACTGATACAGCATTTAGTAGAGAAAATCTGCCCGTGTAATTTATGTGTACCTCTTTTCCTATTCCTCCCATATCACCAGGCTCCCCCAAGAAACCAGGATCACCCTAACAGATAGATAAAGTGTGAAAAAGAAAAAATAGTTTTAACGTAACATTCATTCAATATCGGGTTCTCATTTTGATAATGGATAAGAACGTAATCGTTGCTTACTTGAGGTCCTTTTAGACCAGATAACCCAGCAGATCCTGGTTCACCTTTAGAGCCCTTTTAAAAATAGAGAATCATTTTGTCTATAAATGCAACATGAACGCTAGAACCAGCAATGAGCAACCCATCTTTCTATTCATGGTCATGCACAGGAGCAGTGTTTAGTCCCGCCAAAGAAAGTATCACAATTTTTCAAAAAATAAGAATGGAAGGCAATAAATTAAACAAAAAAAAATACCAAAGATCCCGCGCCACCAACTTGACCAACGCCTCCGGTTTCACCTTTTGCGCCCTAAATTAAAAGTACTACAATTTCGTAAATCCAGAAACGTCAGACCGGTAAGGATATCTCTTTGCTGTTCTTTAGCGTATTTTTACAAGATTAGTCAATGAATTAGCTAACTTTCAACTATGCGAACCAGTGGTTCAGTTTTAACGTGAAAAAGGACACGGACAGTATAAGTGCTAATTTAAGTGTATATATAACTGTAATTTACTTCACCTTTTGGCCACTGATTCCTCTGGCGCCTTGGTCGCCAAGAGCTCCTTGTGTTCCCTATTTGTACAAAGTAAAGTGCATGTTGAAGTGATGTGGAATGAAATAAATAATGTTATTATAGTACATAACCGCGAAGAGAAGCTGTACAATGTCTTAATATCTTACTACGAAGAGAAGCTGTACAACGTCTTAATATCTTAATAAGACAGGTACTTACTTTGGCTCCAGAATTTCCTGCTGCACCCTCCTCGCCAACGGCGCCTTGTTCACCCTAGAAGATAAAAAAAACTTGCTGTAATGTCTAGGGACAAAATTTATGAACAATTAATAGACTAAAATAATATGGAAACTTTGACAAAAGGCAATAAAGCTCATTATTTAAGGTATTGTTTAGGTTTATGCAAAACTATCAGAAGTATCCTCTCGCGTCTATTGTACTTTGCTCCGACCAACCAATTGTAACGTTCTGGTTTTACTGCTCATCCCTGATATATACAAAATACTTAGCTTACAGCTATGCTATTGGTTGATTTTGCTTGAAAATAATACACACGTGATGAGATAGCGCTTATACTTTTAAATCAACGTACCCTAATATAGATAATGAGCACTGCAGAGTTCCAAATAATGTAAGTCTACAGACTATGGGTTATGTAATACCCAGACGTGATTCAGTGTAATTGTACCGTAGTTTGCTAATGTTGAAATGTTTAGGAGAAAGATGTTGCAATTCTGATACCTCGTTTCCCATTTCTCCTTTGTCTCCACGCTGACCTTTAGGACCGCTACGTCCACCGCCACCGGGTCGTCCCGCCATTCCCTGCACTCCAATGTCACCGCTCACACCCTAAAAACATAACATATATAGTTCATAGTTTCTGTGTTGTAGTTTGTAGCTTCAGTATCATCCAGTGCTCACAGTTGCCTTATTGTTTGGAGAAGGGCTTTTGCGTAGAAATTTATAAAATTGGAGTTTATGGAATCACGACATAAAGTCATTATTATTCTAGCATTTAGTGTAATACGTACAACTAGTCTAGGTGTATCGTACGAATCCCATCGCTTTGAATAAACAATCCCCTCGATTAAGCACCCCTCTATCAGTGGCATAAGCGTCTTGTTGGTCGATATTGTAATGTCTTTCCCCACTGATCCTTTCTTCCCTTCTCCTTGATATTAATCTGCATATTTGTGTTCCCCCTTCCCAAAGAATCACATTTCCTTTACTAGGAATATACGATCTTTTAATTCTAAGCAATCATTTTCGTAATTTACCTTATCACCAACTGGCCCACTGTCACCACTTTTGCCTTTCGCACCAGCTACACCCTAGCGAACAAAAACAAGATATACAATTAGAGCATAAGAAATGACAATATATCGTTCTATATACATGATAACATGAAAACTCGTATCACGATATTTACAGAAGACTTACACGTCTTCCGTAGGGACCGGCTGATCCAGGTTGACCACTGGGACCAGTAGCACCCTTGATAGAGACAAAAGGAGAGAGCTAAGTTCTCTACAAATAATAGCATTTATAAAAAGCTGCTTAGTTTTTCTTCGCGGACATTCATTTCGCTGTCTGGTGTCGGTGAATAGTTGTGCATTAACCATGCCGCCACTATCTTGTCCATGAAAAACTAAGCAAAGATTAAAACCATTATAAATAAATATATTTATACCTGGTTTCCTTGTGCTCCGTTTGTACCATCTGATCCTGCAGAGCCTTTTTCACCCTATACGAATTACATATGCTGTATTCAGTTGAATACCATATCATGAGTTATTAACGTCATTTTACCTTCACGAACAGCCTAAATTAGAAAAGAAGCGGGAAATTTAACTGGTGGGCTTTCCTCCCTTTAAACTTTCCTACAGTATCCGTTAAATCACAAGGGAAAGTATTTTTTAAAAAGGTGAGTGTTCTCGAAAAACGCACTTTTAACGGCATAGGTCAGTTTTATCCAGAAAGTGCATTCGTTTATTACCATGTAGCTTATGAACGGCGAATAGATATGTGCTATAGCCTTTGGAGTGCGGTTAATATCAACAAAAACATCACAAAAAAAACTGAAAGTTCACAACTGACCGCGTCTCCTGGAGGACCAGGTAGACCAGCGGCTCCAGCAAGACCAACATCTCCCTATATGAAAAATTGTGGATAAAGTAAAACAGAAGTGATTTTTAGTCAGGAGACGACAATCAGTTACAATGCTTATCGGACGAATCCCTCACAGTACATGCTACGCTTCGTATATACATGCCTGTTCTCCTTTACCGCCGGATACACCATCATCACCTATAGATCCTGGAGGACCCTGACATAATAGAATAGTTGTAAGAAAAATGCTGGAAAAACTGCCAATACCGTAACTTCACAATATGTTATACTCACAGCAGTTCCCAAATCACCTGCAGAACCCGACAAGCCAGGTAATCCTGGTAGACCCTGAAACATTTGATTCAAATTGTTTAGTTATTGTAAAACTGATAGCAAGCGTGCAATGACAAAACTATAGATAATAGATACGAAGATATTTATTTCTTACGATAGGACCTTGGCCACCAATGTCACCAACAAAACCTTTCTCTCCAGCCATACCCTAAAATAGAAGTCCTTCGTCAGTAGTGCAGCAAACGTATACATGCGTGCTATATTCAAAAATATCACTCATTGAAAAGTTATTAAAACGAATCCATGTGAAGTTACCTTATCTCCCTTCGGTCCCTCAACTCCACGATATCCAGCTTGGCCTTGTTCACCCTAGACAACCACCATTTTATTCTTTTACTTATACGTTATACAGTACATGGTAAAAAGATGAAATATTATGTGTGTAAAGGGAAATATTCCATTGAATTCGGTAATTACATTAATCGGCGGCAAACATATACTGATAAAGAAAATTGTATGAACTAGTTAATATGATGGTAAACGTATAAATTTACTACATAGTGTATTACAGAATGAGCTCTGAGTTGACTTTTTTTTTACCTTCTCCCCATCCATGCCATTTTCACCTATCTCACCGTTGGGACCAATCTCTCCCTGTAAAATAAACGTAACGTTTGACTATTGTAGTTATGTATTCAACAAGAAAGGAGCCTTTTTATTAATATGAAGAAGCAGGTTTTGTAAAACTTCACTATATAGTTGTCAATAAGACAGGGTTGTAGATATATGAAAAACAGAAGAGTAATTAAGGCGATTACGCAAAATGTAAAACACCAAAATACGACTTGCTCACGAATATCTGACAACCTGGACTTCACCGTATGTAGCATTTAAATCAAACTGAGGTACTTTAATGTTTCATCACTCTATTGTTTGTTCTTTCTTACTGTACCTGGTCTCCAGCGTCACCACGAGCACCTTTCTCACCATTGGCACCTGCTCGACCCTGAAAATGTCAACTGATTAGAATTTAGAAGAAACATCCTGAATTAGTTCGTTGTTGAAATCAGTATTTAGATGAAACTGTCATCGAAATGTGTAGGAAAGTTTCCTCCGTCACAGTTCTTCTCACCTTCTCTCCTCTTTCGCCAGCTGCCCCTTGAGGTCCAGAAGATCCAATCTCACCCTAAGTCCAAATCATTAAACATAATTTTAACACCAGCATACCACTATGTTTTTTTTGCTACGGTAAATCATGCGATGTTCTGAATGTTTTACCGAAGGGCCTCTATCGCCAACTACTCCAGCTTCACCGGTACTTCCCTGTAAACCCTACAATAAAAAAAATAAAACGTATAAGCTGAAATAATTCCTCCAAAAATGTAAATCAATGTTTTGCTAACTTTTAAAACTTACTGGAGCACCCATGCCTCCTTGCATTCCAGCTGAACCAGGCTGTCCACTTGCACCCTAATTGATAAATAATTAAAAAGAAGTGTTTTTCAGAATTATTGATACCACAAAATAATTTGAAAAAGCAAATCAACACGATTTGATCAGTACAGTGGGCTATTCTGACTAAAAGCGTTTCTATTGCATCGTTTTTATGAATTAATCATGACTGATAATTATCGAGCCATGCACGTTGAAAACTACAGGCAACCTTCAATAAAAACACATCACCTACCATTTTTCCTGGTCGTCCACGTTTTCCTGCTGGGCCTTCATCGCCCACTGCTCCCTAACAAAAAATATCAAACCAAAAACTTTGACAACACAGTCTACAGTATACTCTCTCAATCTTACATTCTGCATGATTATTGAGAACCACACGTATTTTACAAACCGCTTTTCTTAAAGAGTCAATCGTAATTTGAAGAATTATTTCTGTCTAATCATAATTCACACTTACTCGTCTTCCGTTCGGACCTGCATCCCCAGGTTCTCCAACCAGTCCTAGTGCTCCCTGTGTAAGTGCATATGATAAAAAATGTAAACTAAGAGGCATATACTATGTAGTACTGCCTCATCAGTGTACAATGAACGAGTTCCGTGATTAGCTGGGTAAAATTATAGCGCGAATGTGGATCTACCAATCTCCAAATGACAGCGTTTCCTCATACATTGTGGAGAAAACTAATGCCATAAGGAAATAAGAAATATCCAATGGTGCCATGCCTTAGGACAGTTTTGAAGAAACCTTGGGAAATGGAGTAGTTTTGGAATATACTTGTAAGCAGAATGATCTCTTACATTTCTTCCATTTCGGCCTCGCCTTCCTCTTTCTCCCTTGGCTCCACGGTCCCCCTAAAAGTACAACAGAATGTTAATAAAATTATTACTATTAATAAAACAATTGATTCTTGGTATACTGGTGTTATAATTTATACTCACAGATTTTCCACTTGCACCGGGATCACCAGGTCTACCAGAATCTCCTTGGTTTCCCTAGAAAAAGGACAAGTAACAAACTGATTAAAAATGCCTTCTCGATAATTGATAGCAACTGTTACTGCATGAGTTGTGATATCTTGCATTGATGTCTCCAACAAAACTTACTGCTTCACCAGCTTCACCGGATGATCCATCAGCTCCTGCAGGACCAGCGGCACCCTTTTAAAACAAATGAATGTGTTATAAATAGTATCATTCAAAAGACGTGATGAAATATGAAGGACAAAAGTGGAGGACATTCGCTTTGTGATATAAGGCAACTAACATATTTCAATCAACTACGTGTCTGTGTATCAATGAAAAAACTTTTACTTACTGCTAAGCCATCTCTTCCTGAAGCACCAACGCTTCCTTTCATCCCTTGTGCACCCTATAAATCGTTATTCCTGCATTTATATCATACATAGCAGATCGTTTTAAAGCAAATCATGATATTTGCACATGTACGTTTATTCTGTTTGAGAAAAAAATATTTTGGCAATGAATACCTGAGCTCCTTCAGGCCCTACTTGACCAGGTTCACCGACGGGACCCTGCAAGGTATACAACATATTTTAGTTCTATCTTGTTTAATGCTGTTATAAAACTTATGTTTACAATTTATTCATTCAATTCTGTAGATCATGAATTTTTCTAACTGAAATGCAAATATAAATTGGGCCTTTCCTAATAGATTGTATTGTGTAGTCTTACATGGAGATTTTCAACAAAGAAAACTCCAGCTAGCCAATTCAGATTCAGATTATATATAAATGAGTAAAAATATATTATTTTTACCTCCTCACCAACGGAACCTTCTTCACCTTCATCTCCAACCATTCCCTATAGAAAAGAAATTGCAACGATGTATTGTTGAAAACAGAGTATAGTTTATGTGGAAAAATAGGGGTTACCCAGTGTTGTCAGTGCAGCTTGGTGCAGTAGATAATTTTAACCATAAGAAAAGGGGTTTTTACCTTGTCTCCTTCGTCGCCATCTTGTCCTTGGTATCCTTGTTCACCATCTAGTCCCTGGTGATGAAAAATGATTTACTACATAACAGAAGTAGTAATCATACTTATTTTAGTGATGATTAAGGATAACTTGGAATCTTTTTCTAACCTAAACCGCGAAAAGGAGTTTAAGTGACTGAGAAGTAAGAAAGAGTATGATTTGAGAAGGAAGAAGAATTCTATCACCCCATTGAGATCGAATTGGCTATATGGTTATAATCATATAGCCAATTCGATTAGGTCGATCTCAATCTTATTTTATAGTAGTTCTTACCCTTTTATATTAATTGTATCTAGTTCGTATTTTAAATTTACATCTTGTAAACTTTATGTAAAGCAGCTTATTGCTGCAACGTAAACATGAACATCTATCTATCTATTTATGTATCTATCTATAAAATGCGACATGAAAGATGCATATCCAAAATACCAGAATTTGCCGCAATCAAAATATAAAGGAAGAAGGGAACGTTTAAAGGCCATTTTCCACTACAGCCGTTTCGCCCTTGCGGGCGGAGTGCACAGTTTTGAACATGCTCTGTCGTTGTCTGTCGGTGCTTAGTCTCGCGTGCACGCTAGGAGAGTTAAAAATAATTCAACTTGCTCTGCGCGTACGCGAGATCAAGAGCGAATTATCAACAACAGAGTATGCTTACAGCTGCGCCGGCAAAACGGCCGTAATGTAAAATGGCTTAAACTGAAATCTATCTTCCCCATATGTAAAGTATAACATGTAAAAGAAATTTAAAGGAATCTTTTAAAGTCGATCATATGATCTGAGAGACATTGCGAATATGAAGTCTGGCCGCCGTTTCTTTTTGAGACATGAATGTTAACTTACGTCCAATCCAGGACTTCCGACGTTTCCTTCTTCACCGCGTTCACCTTGCTCACCCTATACGACATATTGCAAAAACTTATGACAGAAGAAAAAGAATAATTTGGTTGTAAAATATATTTTTATACATCAATGCAAGAATAACGAAGTTTCTATATGTATGTTCGTGAGACTAAAATTAAATTTGTCTTACATCTTCGCCATTGTATCCCTGCGGCCCGTCTTCTCCGTCTGGTCCAGGGTTACCCTACGAGCAATAATATTTGAATAAATCGTATCGACATTGCTTTTTTATGAACACGTGAACAATTTCACTTGACTGACATACTTAATAAATAAACTTAACAGGGCACCGCAAAAACCTACCGCAGGCCCTACATCTCCTTGTTCTCCAGCTGCTCCTTCCTCCCCGTCTTTTCCCTAAAAATATGTTTTTGTCAAACTGAAGGGTTAAATCTTTCGTTATCTTTTTAAAGTTTCATGCCAAATTTTACGCTAAAATCGTGTAAGTGCACGCTATGATTCAACTGTGTACTGCAAAATATTTATCTTTTATTATTACATCGTTTCCTCTGGCACCATACTCTCCTTGAACCCCTCTGAGACCTGTTTCACCCTAAACAACGTAGAACCACTGATTATTAGAGATGATATTAGATAGGCGCAGAAAATGAGTTCGACAAATTTTGCATTTCGACCGGTTTCCGAAAACAATTCTTTTGTAGGGTGAAAGACAGATGATATTGAAAATAGGAACAAGTCACCGTTGCTGCCGCACAGCTATATGCGTCAGAAACAGCAACACAACATTTCTCAGATAGAAAGTATTAAATATACTGTATAGTTATACTAGCTTTGCTGCTAACAAAGAAGCTAACCTGTCCACCAGCGGGACCAGGTGATCCTTGATCACCAGGTTCGCCCTAAAAAGATTGAAACTCTCAGACAACAATTAAATTTCACGAGGGTCTTACATAAATTGAAGCTCGTAATTAAGTATAATCATTCCTAATAATATGTGCTCTGCTATTGCTCAAAAAATTGTTTATGTGTTATTTTTATCCAGATTGTGGGGCCGTTTTAAATGATATCACCTTTTACATTATAGTTAATTTTTGTATGATGCAATACAGCTATATAGTTACATTTTCTCCTGGTTGTCCGTCAGCACCCGCGCTTCCAGCCTGACCCGGGCGACCCTAAAAAAATTCATCGCGTGTTCGGACTGAAATTATATTGTAGATACCCTTAGTATACATGCAACAAAGTAAATATGCGTCAGTTTTTAAATATTTTCCATGTTTCCAGATGGGCTTTCATAATCTCTGAATACAACACGTCCTTTGAATTTGCTGACCCTTTCCAGGTCCAACCGTACAAAGCAGTGAGAATCAATTACACTTGGACGAAAATGATGTAAAAATTAACTGTGATCACCAACGATTGAGCATACACGTCCTGTACACACTTACTTGTCCTCCACGTTTTCCATTTGGCCCACTATACCCATCCTCTCCCTAAGAAAAAGAAGATAAAGTGATCGGACATTGAATAGAATGTTGTGCCATAGAAGACTTAAGCAGCAGAAAAATGCAAAGATGGTTACCAAATATACAGAGCGAACGAACAAATTTTTTCAAGCTATATATGTCGAATTCAAAAATCAAATTAAAAACATTTGTTTCGATATCATTATGATATCCCATGAAACTTTACTCAGTGATTTTAGTAACCTTTGAAATGGGGGACTAAATATGAAAGTATCTAAAATATTAACATCTTCTCCAGTTTCCCCATCTTCACCAGGAGCTCCACTATTTCCGTCAATACCCTATAAATAAGAAACATTCTTACGATATACGAACTTAAGACACCTTTTCATTGTTGTATTTTGTGTTATATATACCGCTTTTCCCGCAGCTCCATCTGGTCCAGTAGCGCCTTGCTCTCCAGCTGGCCCCTAAAGCAATACATAATATAGTTGACCAAATTATCGGTAATCTAGCTACATTGTTAGTTTAAGTTAACAAAAAACAGTCATTCTAAACGTTGCTGTCCTAATGCTTATGCGTTTTTGACACGTATATAAGTACACGCACGTTAAGTATAAATTGTTATAAAACCTATCTTTTAAACGACCACCGGAAGAATTGCTTAGAATTTTGAATTGTAATCAATAATTACGGTTCTATTTGTTGTTGTTTTTAAAAAAAAAACTACAAAACTTTGACAGATTCAAACTTTTGCTTGCGTGTATGCAAGTGTCGAAAACAAGTAAATGGAAAGCAACATTAAAATTAACAGTTTCGCAGCACCGAAATTCTTGCGCAAAGCATGCGCTGCCACGAATAGAGCTAGGGAATTTTCACCTAGCGCCTGGTCCATAACGATACACACGAAATTTATATTTCAATTATTTCTTCTTTCCGACAATAAGGTCTATAGCCCCCAACAATGCAAGAGGTTTTCGCTAAACATACCGTAGGAGTCTCGATAATCTTTTGCATTTTTATTTTTTTTAAAAAGTGAAGCTACCTTTAAGCCATTTCTTCCCGCGGGGCCTTGAATACCTGGTGCTCCTGTTTTACCCTGGATAAAGAGAAGTTTGTGAAATAGCCTTTTAGTTGATGTACTCCGTTTCACAGAAACTATATAAAGAACGTTTTATATCTGAAACGTTCAATTTCCATTTCCGTGACTTTGTTATTTTCTTAAATTTCTTTAAAAGCAGACCTATCTGACTTACTCGTGAACCTTCAGCTCCCTGTCGACCTGGATACCCGTCTATACCAGGATCACCCTAAAATATAGTAAAATTTCTCAACCATCAATAAATACAGCGTAATAGGTGATTGCTGTAATATTTGATAAAAACATATAAGATATACTATGTAGTAAAGCCGTTTTAGTGGAGCTAGGGCAAAGAAATAACAGACGAAGGTTTTGCCGAGTTTCCGTGATTAAAATTGAAAGTATGGCTTAAAGTCATGGGCAAGCGCTACTTACGTTGGGCCCCTTGTCTCCAGTTTCTCCTCTCGCACCATCTTCACCTGGCTCACCCTAAAAAATTTAATTATAGTTTAGATATCTTGTTTGTCAAATTTTTTCTCTCTGACCTAAGTCTGGTACCTACTTTGGGTCCAGGAAGACCAGGGCTGCCAGGAAATCCGGGCGATCCCTATAGAATGTTATAGAAATATGGTCAACAAGTCAGAAAACATATCACAATCATCATGCATTAGAGTAGAACAGTTTTTCATATTTTGAACAAAAATCCGCTCGTAAATTATGACTTACAGGTTCACCTGGAGCTGAGACACCTCCAATAGTACCTCCACCGCCAGCGTCACCCTGAAACATGAATGCAGACATGCATCCTTTAAGTTGCTATTCTTATTTATTTATTTCTGTTTTGAATTATCTTTATACTTTTTTTGAAAGTCTGCTGCAGAAAACATGTTATTAGCTATACAAATTGCAGTGTTAAACTTGTTACCAGTTCTCCTTTAGGTCCAATAGGTCCCGGTGGTCCATCACGGCCATTTTGCCCAGCAGGTCCCTCGACTCCCTGCTCACCCTGATCTCCTGTCTCTCCCGTCATTCCTGCATCGCCAACGGGACCCGAGGGACCCGGTAAACCTTTTGCACCCATGAACCCTGGTAGTCCATGACTGCCAGACGAACCAATTGAGCCCTAAAACAGTAGTTTCAAACTTTATTTAATTAATCACATCATTACATCGTTATTCAATTGATCGGTGAAACGTTTTCTCCACCGCGTGTCATGCTTTACCATTTATTTATTATAAAAAGCTTTTTTCCGCTAATAATTCAAATGTCTTGAGGTTGAACAATTTTTTATGCGAGCAATCGTCTCCCATATCTTACCTGAGGTCCCATTGGGCCAACATCTCCTCGTTTTCCTGTTAATCCAGGTAAACCTCGTTCTCCAGGGGCGCCTGCACTTCCTTGTCTACCCATGTTACCCTATTAAATTTGAAAAATAGAAAATCACTCTACAATGTAAAGTTTTCGGTGGAAATATCGTTTGATTTTGCAATTATGTTTTTGTTGTCGTCATCATTGGTCTGTCATGCTTTTGCTATTTGTTGTGTTTGTTGCCATACTTGTTTTGTTGTTGGCACTTGAAAATGATGTATGCTATATACGAACCACGCGAATTCCACAACATTTGTCCACTTGGACAGCATGCATCAAATTGAGTTTCTAGAAACCTTTACAGCAAAATCAAAAAGAAGCATTGGTCTTACTTTTGATCCACGTAAACCTGCTCTTCCAGCAAATCCTACTGCACCCTGGTATGGAAAGAGAAAAGTTCAAAAAAACTTGGCTGTACGCTACACCCGGGTATGTTACATATTTAAGTGTTTTTCGTTGTGAATAGTATGAGTTAACTTCGTATTTTCTTATGTGTGTATTTCCAATTAGCGATATTAGTGCATGTTTTAGATATAATATCCATTCCCAAGATGTTAATATTTCTTCTTCAAATTTCCATGGTACAGTTTAAATCGAACAACGAAATCTATCCGGCAACTCCTCATTTATCATAATTTCACAGGTAAATATTGCTTCTTTGCAAAAACGCTCGTAAATTTCAGATCCATACCTTATCACCTTGTTTTCCAGATACTCCAGGTTTTCCTATGTCTCCAAAATACCCCTAAAATATGAAGTTATCAATTTAGCAGTGCTGCGAGATATGTCATTATAAAAAATTTTTAACAGGCATGCTTGACAAGTACATAAAAAAGCAATAACAGAAATAAGAATTCTAACGTCGTTCAAGTCGCATATGCATGACGAAAAGTTTACTAATAATCAAAGCTGTAATATTTTCCTTGATTGGCTCATACCGCGTGCCCTGTCATACCACGCACTCCTTGACTACCTCTATCTCCTCGTTCGCCCTAAATAAGGATAAGAGTTGAGTCATTAGTCAGTATAAGCAATCTTGAGCCCATGTGTAGCCCGAGGTAATGCAGGAAGTACTACTAAATGATGCATATGACAAAGTACTATCCACGAGGGTCATTTTTGAATTTTAGATTAAGAGATAACATGATTTTGTAAAATGTATAAAATAGATTCATTACCGCTGGTCCATAACCACCTCGACGACCGCGAATCCCATCAGGGCCACTTGTACCCTGAAATTGTAACAACAATTCGTAGTCACACACGACAATATTTGTGTAAAAAGAAGTATCGTGTACCTCCTTAGTAGACGTTTCATCTCATATTTGTTTTAAGATATACAAATAACTTTTCAGATACCTCTTTTCCATCCGGACCAGGCTGTCCAGGTTTACCCATTAAGCCATGTGCACCCTAAAATAGGTATATTTCACTTCAACCTATGTCATACAATAATAAACGACAAAGTCTACATCGTTTTTGACTGCATGGTATTAAGAGAAAACCGACAGTGTTGAAATCATGGGAATAAATGCTCTAGACACTTGATAGCAACTGAACTGTACAAATTACGTTTTCGACTATCTTGACAAAGAGCTATGCGTAATATGGAATGTGGTTGTTAAATGTATAGCTCTCAGTAGATTGGAATAACTCCGCCGCTCTAATACCCCCCAAAACATCGCAGTTTGCAATAGAAAATATAACTGAAATAATACCCTTGCAGCCCGAGCACCAGCAGATCCCTGGGCACCAGGTGCACCCATAGGCCCCTAAAATAAAGGTAGAAGTTTAGCGTTTAGCCTTCAGCGATATAATCATTCAAATACTTACCTGGGGACCAGTTCTTCCTCTCGATCCGATTGGCCCAGGTTTTCTATTCTGCGTGCAAATAAAAACATAAAAATGAAACAGATGGTTTTTTTATCATCGGACTTAGGTAGAGAACGAAAGCAATTGCTGTTAATCAATGATATTAGTTTGTTAGTTGATAGTCAATGTTACTATATGAATGTTTGCAAAATGCAGTCGAACGGGAACGGTAAAAAGGTCAATATATAATATAGCTTTGCATATACAAAAATTCCAGATATATGTTTTAACTTACACCCAAATCAATAATAACTTGTTCGGTTGGTCCTTTCGACACTAGATCTCCAGGACTCCTTCCTCGATCTAGGTAACCCGCTGCAAATGTCAAAGTCTAAAAAAGATATCACAACAAAATTGTAGCTTCAACGCTTTTTAGTCATTATAAACTGCTTTACACTGCTCTGCTTTCCAACAGTGGAGTTTACCACAGAGCAAGTTCACTTTTGAAATATTTTATCTCAGCCCAAAATCAAATTTTAAAATGACTATAGTCAAAATGACTGAACTACAACGTGAAACTTCACAAGCAAACAATAACGAAAAAAAAGAAAAGTTTCGTACCATTCCTCCTGGTTGTCCTGGTAGACCGGCCTCGCCAAAATCCCCGGGGAGACCCGATTGTCCGTCGTAACCTTTTTGACCAGGACGACCCTTTAATCGATAAACAAATAATCTTGATGCGTTTCAAAACACAGTCAGACGTTGCAGATGTGGTTTAAGAATTCGGCCAAAAATCGTTGTTGCATCTTTTTGTTTGTATTTACGTGAACTTGTGCACAGTGACGAGAAATTAGTGCGTTTGGTGTATGGTGCCAAATTCACACGCGAATCACTTAGCCCGTATAATGTTAAATAATTAACATAAGCGCATGTATGAATTTTCTGATTGCATATCTTTGTTACTACTTTCTGTAATAACTATAAATAGCACTCTTCTTACTCTTGGTCCAGTCTGTCCCGCGCCTCCTGCACCACCAGCTGATCCTGGCTCTCCCTAATTGTAAGGACGAGATAAAATTAACACAGTCAACGATTACACTTATGTTTAACTACCTGCATGCTTATATATATAATGGATACAATGTTATCTACAAGATTTGATATTTGAAATGAATATAATTTCCTAAAATCTATTAGATGCAATGCTGGCAAAACGCGTACTCTTTCTCCTCTGTCTCCCCTGTCACCAGGCGGGCCCTTTAGCTATAAAAACAGTAATATTTTACTAAGTGAAGACCAATCAGTATTCAATATTCAAACCACGAGTCATGCAATCATCATCGTATACAGAAAACAAGCCAAGGTAGCATGTGGTACTAGTTTTTATTTCAATAAAATCATCTGGCGTAAACATAGCAAAAAGAGTTGAATGTGAAAACGTCAAAAACTGACAATACTTATTTCCATAAGATATTTCATGTACGAATCAATGCTAGTGTTTTTCTAAAGGGCTTTAAATTCAGAACTTGGCTTGGGACTTTTTATCGCATATTACTGAAAATTGCATACTTACTATCACAATAATTTCTATAATAAAAAAGAGAAATGTATATTAGTCTAAAATAAGAGGTGGAAATTATCATTGCTGAACAGTGGGCAACACGCTAATGCAAAAGTTGAATGGTTTTCAGTTTTCTTACTTCAAAAGGAGCCTATAGACGATGGCAATGTTTTTGTTCGAAATGCATCTTTTAATTCATCTTATAACTTGCAACTGAAATCCTGGAAGAGCGTCAAACAAATTTTTTACAAAAAATAGTTTTACTAACGATCACATTTCAGTTTTCCATCGCCTTTGTAGCCTTCTTTACACTTGCATTCATATTTAGCCGGACCCGTATCTGTACATATAGCATTCTCGTGGCAATCATCACGCGGTGTTCCACATATTTTGATTTCTAAGAAAGATTATAAACTGACTTCAGGAAAAAAATTCGTGTGCTCAGGCAACGCGCGCCATGCATGCATGGAACGATGTCTTGAAATGTTACTTGTGCTGTTTGATAAGTATCCCTGTTATTTGAAGTAGAGATTTCATTTACCCTCTTTTATTTTAAAAAGTGAGTTGGAACTTCTCATCGGGTAGCGTCGCTTTTTGCATCATTTAAGAAAAGTATGCGACTGTTATCAAATGTTTAATGTTAAACTTTGCAGAAATCTTGCAATAGGTAAGAGAGATATAATGTTGTTCATATGAATCAAGTTGACCTTGGTAGCTAAAGTAGATCACCAAAATCAGGTTATTTTCTGATTTATTCTCAGTTTCGTACATAAGTTAATTTTTATAATTTGTGCTGTTTGTTTATGCTTAATTGTCAGTAATTGTCAATATAATTATGTAACGAGGTTTGCCCTTGGAGATTCGAATTGGGATGATCTGTGTGATTTAAAACTTTCTGCCCAGACTTCTACAGCCACGTGTTTTTGTGTGTACAACATGCAACAAACCTTGGCAGTTCTTCCCGTCGCCGGTATAACCTTCGTTACATTTGCATGTATGTGTTCCTGGGCCAGTGTTGGTACATGTTGCATGTCTGTGACAGTCATCTCGTACTGTTCCACAATTCTTAATTTCTTTGGAAGAATATTAAAGTATCATTAAGGTGATCTCTCAAAAATCGTCTCATTGTCTTTTTATTTGCACCGGTATGTTTGCGTGCACTAACTGCACAAGCTCTCATTATATAGTTCATATCAGATCACCTAATGATCAAGCAGTTTGTTCATTTGTGGCTATTTACCATAGATCATGAAATCATATTTTTTATTAATTTATTCCCTGTTTCGTACGTAAGTTGAATTTCATGATTTTCGCTGCTTGTTTTACTCTTTCTCATAACGGTCAGTATTTGCAATGAGGCTTGAGCTTGAACAGCCCGCGTGTGCGGTCTGAAAGACTTCCCAAAAACTTTTAGCCCATGCATTTTATTATACTTTCTACAGCCACTTGTCGGTGAATGCATGTTGTTTGACTGTACAGCATGTAACAAACCTTGGCAGTTCTTCCCGTCGCCGGTATAACCTTCGTTACATTTACATGTATGCGTCCCTGGGCCAGTGTTGGTACATGTTGCATATCTGTGACAGTCATCTCGTACTGTTCCACAATTCTTAATTTCTTTGGAAGAATTAGATTATTGTTAAGACGATCTCTTAAAAGATCGTCTCGTTGTTTTTTGTTTGCACCGGTATGTTCGAGCACTCATTAGTGAACCAGGTCCATAATTACAATGAACGCGTATCTAGCAATTACAGGCACGGGTCGGCTATTTATGTGTGTCCAATATAGGATAATGTACACTTGTAGATTTTAACATCGCGTGTGTCGCAACAACCGCTTCGAAATGTTGTCTTGAAATGTTACTTAATTGTGTTGTTTGCGTTTTGTATTTTGTTGAACATCCCTGTCTGTTGAAGTGAAGATTTTATTTATCCACTTTTATTTTAATTAAAATGTTGTCCCAGTAAACTACTACCGTAAAACTATAATGTGGGGTAGAACAGGTCGTTTTGTTTTCAGTAATTTTGGCTATCGTTTTGCCTTAATTTTCAAATTTATACTAAAAGTTATATCAAGGTCAATTTTCTTACCTTCACAATATCTACCATCTCCAGTGTATCCTGGATTACACTTGCACGTGAATTCTCCAGGACTAGTATCTGTGCACGTGGCATACTCATGACAGTCATCAAACTCAGTACCACATTTTTTCTCAGCTAAAAAGTACATTCTCTTTAGTTTCACTTATTTTCACTACTCTGTCCAGTCCAGTGACTTCTATAACCCCCTCTCTCCCCACTCACACACACACACACCCACACGACCAGCTGAACGAAGCGACGGAAAGCTTTCGAGCTGAGCGAAATAAAGTAAGGACGTTTGCTGCGACTTAATTGGCTCTGTTTTACACTGGCGAGTTGACTTACATGCTAGCGCTAATTTGATGTCTCCATTTTCGTGGAAAAAACTATGGAGTTTTTGGAACTAACCACTCCGATAACTTAGAACAGAATATACACCTTCTAACGACTTAGTTTCTCTGCGTCTTCTTTAAACAAATTTACTCTCAGTATAAAATGTCAATGAGTTCACACTTTCGTTGCGCATGAAAACTACAGCAGCGAAGCGGATTCGGTTGAAATGGACCTTTAACCTTACAGACAAAATTTCAAAAAATTTCGAACTAGGAAAATCTTTTACCACAGCCTGAAAGAGCATCCTGAATTTAGTAAAACTTCCAAGTTTGGATGCGAAATGTTGTAAAATAAGGAAAATATAGCCGTGCAAAGTTGGCAAATTTTGTGTATTTTTCTATTACGCGCAGGAAATGGATACCCATTTTTTTAAATATAAATTGTTACTTTTTAATAGATCAAATTAACAAGCTAATAAGGTTCACTTCACTACGAGATGAGGTCTCGTTTTCTATCTCGTAACTTGCTTTTTCAGTCGCTTTGATGCGTAGAGCTGGCTTTTCTAGAAGACCCGTCCTTCCGCTAGAGCTCAGACGGGGTATTATTTAATTTCCCGCGCGTAATAGAAAAATATACAAAATTTGCCAAGTTTGCACGGCTGTATTTTCCTTATTTTACAACATTTCACATCTATACTTGGCAGTTTTACTAAATTCAGGATGCTCTTTCAAATTTTCGTAGTTCAAAATTTTTTGAAATTTTGTCCATAAGGTTAAAGGACCATTGCTTCAAGAAATGGATTACGAATTTAGAAGATATGATAATAACCCACCTGTACATGTTTTACCATCTCCAATATAACCAGGTAAACATTTACATTCATAAGTACCAGCTTCAAGATCGTCAGTGCAAGTTGCTTGTGGGTGGCAATCATCTCTGTCAGTACCACAGATCGGGTCTAAAACAGATGAATTACTAAGGGAATGCCCCTATTCAGCAAAATCAGTTTATGGTAATATCATGAAATGGCTACTGTCGTACAGAGCATTAAAAGAACGAAAATTGAGAGGTTAAACACACGACACTTAAACTACGTTTTCGCCTATCCACAGCCTGCATAGCAAAAGGTCCTTAAAGTTAGAACGGATAAGAATATTAACAAATTATGCTTTACGCCGGAATGCGAAAGCGCATGGGCCGTAGTGTATTTCCAATCCTATGCAACTTCAACGACTTCCACTTCTTGTATGATATCGTTGCGCGCTGTTTAATTGCAACTTATTTCACTAATGCCAGAAGTTATGCTTTGCTTATCGCCAAATAATTTTAAGTGTTTTTCATAGGGAGACCGTCTACGATGAATATTCGGTTTAAAAGCTTGATATCATATATACCTGGTCCAGGACAAAACCTGCTGACGAAATCACTCACTGAATTAATCAACTCAGTGTAACTTTCGGGAAAAAGCGCATTGTCTCGTTTCTCAACCATGTCATAAATTTGTTGTCGAGCATTTTTTCCATCTTCTGTTTCCGCATCGAGGCCTACACCAATCGCAAAGACTTCCATATCGCGTCCGAAAAACGGTTGAATGGCGTCCTTCACAGGAACAAAGTTCTTGCCTTTTGACTGTGCACCATCTGTAATGACGATGAGCATGCGTGTCACCTCTGGATCATCGTCACGAAATCCAGCAACTCTCTGAGCAACTTCTTGATCCGCTAACTGTAAACCTAAATGAGTATATGTACGACCGCGTGGCAGAGGGCCAGGAAGGTCATCCACTGCGTCAGCAAACGCATCTTGTACTCGACTCTCTAGCAAGTTCATTCGAATATTTGCATCTTCACTAAAGGTTACCATAGCTCCTTGACCAACTACATCACCGTCTTTCTCTACACCCATCTGTAGTTTATCAGCAACGACTTTTAAAAATCTTCGCATTTGATCGTAATCTCCTGGTACAATGCTCGCTGATCTGTCCAGTACAAATATTGTATCGGTTTTTTGGTCACATTTCCATTCTAGTAAAAACAAGCGAGACGAGGCAATGTATTCGTTATGCAGTATAGAGGCTAGTTTCCAACCAGAAAAATGATCCCCAGATCGGAAAGGACTAGATCGTTTTCTTTTTTATTCTTTTTTTAACTGTGTTAAAGCCATTTCCGATGGACAGTTCCCAAGCATGGTAAATACTATCTCTTGTGGTCCTGCGGATCATATTCTTTAGTGGGAACAAGCCTGTAATTAAGTAGTGCTTGCGAGCTAGTTTGTATCTCTTTCCCAAAATAGCTCAAAATATAAGATCTTCATAGTTACGCTCTTATTCTTAGAAATACTTAGGGTCAAATATTGTCTCATTGCTGCATTAATGGACCAATTGCATAACGGACAAAATTTCGAAAAATCCTGAGCTAGGGAAATTCATTACCACAGTATGAAAGAGCATCCTGAAGTAAGTTAATTTGCAAAGTTCGGTTGCAAAACGCTGTAAAATGTGAAAAATAGAGCCCTGTGAAATTGGCGAATTTTGTATATATTTGTATTACGCGCGGAATTATGTAACTATTATAGTTACCGATTTCCGTGTGTAATACAAAAGCCTACAAAATTTGCCAACTTCGCAGGGCTATATTTTCCATCTTTTAAAGCATTTCGCAACAAAACTTTCCAATTTTGCTATAGCTTTAAGATACTCTTTCATCCTGTGGTAATGAATTTTCTAAGCTCAAAATTTTTCGAAATTTTGGCCATTATGCAATTGGTCCATATCGCAGCCATATCCATTACAACTTTTGTACAGCAAAAAAATTTCGTAAAAAAAATTATATTTACCGTTTGGAAGTTCGAAGTAACGTTGTAATTCGTTTGGAAAAATGTTTATTAACACACACTTTTTCTCACGTCACATGCTCATCATCCTGCATGCGCTGTCATACCCGTTACTTGAATCGAGACATTAGTATAGTTGTTACCGCGCAGTAGTATATGCGATTTTTTAGTATAAATGTCCAGGTGACTATTGACCTTCCTGCATTCTGATTGGTCAAGATTCACTGTCTTTGAAGTGATACTCACTGGTCAGTGACTATCGCTCTTTCAGCTTTTTTCCTTTTTTTTTTAAAATGGCTACTTCTCAGAAGAGAACATTGCCCAAATCGAGGAAGATTACATTCCGAAAAAATACAAACAAACTACCAAACATGGCTTAAAAAATATTTCAGGTGAAATATTAAACTTTACGTTCTTTCAAGTGCAACAAACTAGCTTCTTCATAGACTTGTAATCACCGAGCCTCCTGAGGTGTCTAATTTTTAAATAGATATACAATGCATAATTTTCACTAAGATTACCCAGGAAAATCGTAAATTTATAAATAAACTAATCTTTTCAAAAGTGAAACACACTCTTTTTTCGAAAAACTCTAAAATTCAACTAAGATGTCGGTAAATGCAAAGAAAGTGCTGTCTGGGTTCGCCGTGTAAACGCTTTTCAACAAATGAAACATACTTTTTTCGAAATATATTGGTGCAAAATAGCTATATTTATTAAAGGAAATACAAAATTAACTTGAAATAATCGGATTAATAGGAAAAAAGAATCAACTTTCATAGTCATACTTTGAAATAATCGATAAAACGCTGGGGATGATACTGTGTAATCGTGCCGTACGTATTTATCAACATGCTCGCTCGTGCAATTTTTCTAGTAAAAATTAAATCGAGTGGAGCAAAACAAAATGCACTACTTCGGAGAAATCGCGCGCACTCAATGCGCGTACAGTCACTTATTGTTGAGTTGTGGTTTAAAATTACAGTCGCTCACGAAGCTTGTCTTTCAGCACACAACGTACATCTTGTTTGGATAAAACCGTTTCGGAGACTGTTAATTTTGTATTTTCCTAACGCTAACTTCTTGATCGAAATTGCAACCGAATTTAAACGTCCACAATCGTTTTCGGCATTAAGTGATGAAAACGAAGCGCTGTACGATATGGTACTATGTGCTAATAGACAAACCAAAGCTTAAGTAAACGAACCGGTTATAATAAGTCATTCATGATCTTACGTCTTCTGTCGAGCTAGAATATCTACAGTAAAAGTATTATACATTGCACTGCAAAACATAGCGCATGGCTGTATGATTTCAATAGCATGAATCTCAGTTTATTACTGTTGGAGTCACACCAAGGTGGCCACACAGAGGCAGAGCATTAAATCACAAATAAGCTCATTCTTATAGGTAACTCTATCAATATATAACCAGTTTCAAACCACCCAGACTCATGCTATGGTTATGAATTGAAGAAATGGCACTATTATAGCTACTCATTAGACTTCAAAATTTTGCGTCCACTAACAAAGGCTGCAAATTCTGACGCGTGTGATCGAAGTATGAGCTCAAGACGTAAACGACAAAGTACTGTACGTCACGTCAGAGGGTTCGAAATTGAATATTTTAAACAAATTTTGGTACAAAGAAAGACCAAAAACATATCGCTCGCTAAACGCAGGTAAATTATATAATGGTGATCGGTCGATTTAGTTGTGCTGAAAGATATTTATAGAGCTGCTTTGTATTAGATATATCCCTAATAAGGGTAATTTAATGATAAACTTCGCGCAAATAATATATGACACAAATCATGCGCACTTTAAACAACCTGGGATTCATTTGGCAATTTTTATAGTTCTTAATGCTGCAAGCTAGAGAACATATTCAGCCAGGAGCGCGCGACATATCATCTACACCGCTCGACGGGATCATGCAATTGTGTTATGCGATAGTTTCAGCGTGTGACTGATAAGAAAAATTTATACAAAATGCGTTTTCAAGCTCCTAAGTTGACTATTCATAATGTGTTTATTTGTTTATTATTCGCTGAAAACAAAACCATCTTAACTAGCGCAAACGTCGTATACAAGCGCAAACCAACTTGAACACCTTGTATACTTTTCCTCATAATGAGAGCCCAGCAAACAGAGGGTCGATTATAACAGCAGGAAAGCATGTTTGAAAGTGCTTGCTGCAGCTTTAAGCGCTTCTGTTTCGAAAGAAGGGGTAAAGCTTACCTCTCGGTTGTGGACTGGTCCTCCCAGCGTTGATGGATCCAGCAAAAAGCAGCAATAAAAATATAACAATATTTGTCCTCCCCATAATTTTACCAGCTCGAACGCTTGGGATAGTTTTCACTAACGTTGAACAATGCAGGCTAGGCTAGCAATAAACACGTTAAGAAAACGGGTTCTCAATCCTTTCTACTAGTGTCTGATGGTAATATGGCACTGCTAAAAAGGACACGCAATAGCGTTAGCGATTCACGCTATCACGATATGCGAGTTCTGATATTTAATAAATTACACCATTCATGGCCGGAAAAAAGAACACAGACGCATTGTCACGATGTCAAAAGTGCTCCCACATTCCTCAGAGTATTAATACTCCAAACTGAAGAGCTTGAGATAAGTTTTCAAAAATCAACACAATTCCGGGGGAGAACCATGGGTTCCATTTTACTATTTCATGCTTCACAACTCCAATTTTCCACCCGAAAAAACTCAAAAAAGTAATGACGATGTACTTAGTTGACATTTTTGTTGCGATTCTTATCTAAAAAGGGCACCGTGAAACGCTTTTTATTTTGAAACGACGACGTAGTTCCCCAGGAGCGGGGACGGGAAGAAGAGTTATCAGATTTCGCATCTATATACAAAATTTTTGACGTTTTATGCGGCTCCACACGATAACGGCATTTTCGTTACGGCTGCATAATTTATCAACCGTTTATGTTTGTTTGTAACTGAAATTTAAACAAGAATTTCTGGGAATTATGATCCCTTCAGGCAAATCGATCATTGACTCTTGGTAGGAATAACCATAGTTCAGCCATACTTGAAATCAAAAATGACGTATATATATATATACTATATAATTACTAGCAATTAGTGCTAGTAAAGCTGATAGACCTCCATGTTGCTAGTTGTCAGCGAATACCCGATCATCACTCCAGGAGATTAAACTTGCAGCTTCTGAGTTTATGCGATGATGTACCAAAGTTTTGACACATTAAGTGAAAGATAAATGGTGGAGGATTTATGTCAATTTTTGGAGGAATCACCTGGATGAAATATAAACTCACGATTTTGTCGTTCGCTTCCAACAACATGCCGGAGCTGTCCAGACCTTTTTGTATACACCTACATACAGGATTGGTTTGCAGATGAGAGTTGACAGGAGTTAATAGTATGCACAACGACAGCACAAGCCTGCATGTAACCTCAAAGGTTTAGAAAAGGCTTGACAATATCAGTATAACATTTCATACGATGGAATTCTTACAACCGTTTAGATCATCTCATGTATTATGTAAAACCTGAGACGACCCAAAACAACTTTTTCTTGGTTGTTTATCGCGCATCTGATCCAGGAAGCTAGAATCCACAACGCGCACAGAGGACGCACGCAAGATTTCGCATGCCCCCATCAATGGCATGCCCCGACCGTGGAGCGAGCATATTACGTCAACCTCCGATCTTGTACGCTATTACAAAACAGGTTTGCCAAATCCTTAAAACCTGTTTCTTGGCATTGTGATTGTGGCTTTGCTGCTGCATGTCCATGACAAAACATGGCGGAAAAAGCGCCGCACAGTCGTTTTAACCCAAATGAATCATGGCTAGAAGGCAGAGGATCATGGCTAACCTATGGAGTTATCGTTTGTGTTACACATTTGGCAATTCTTAGTGTTCCTTTCATTGGTACAGCTACTGCGTGGACTTTGACGAGCATTATTCACTGTATTGTAAGTCGACGATAGTTTGATTATAAATTCATATGACTCGATCTTGATTTTGTTGATTTGTAATTTTAGTGCCATGCTAAGAAAGATAGGTATTAAAAAGATGGTTAAGTAGCCTTTCTCCATACTTTTTTATACCATGCATTACACTGGGCTGGAGACCTCAACGCGTAGAACGCAACGATAAATGCCCTTTTATATCCACCAGCCAAGTCATCAAGGAAGTGTCATGTGATTCATGTATATTTCTATCTGTTACTACAGTCTATTAGTGAACTTTGTACACGTGCAATGTAATTTGTTTTTCTAGGCAACATACTACTTTCTACATTATTTAAAAGGAAATCCATTTGAGAACTCTGTTGATGGTGGTTCACAAGGGAAAGATCGTAGACTGACTCATTGGGAGCAAATTAACCAAGGTGCACAAAACACGTCCACAAGAAAGTTTATGACCCTTGTTCCAGTTATTATGTAAGTTGGATTTTAGGCATAAATTTTTGACAGATAGTGTAGTAATCTGTTTCATATCTTTTATTTGTCTAGATTCATCTTGGCCAGCTTTTACACAAAGTATGATGCACTGCATTTTTTTGTCAATGCTGTCGCTCTTGCTTCCACCCTCATACCCAAATTGCCGCAACTGCACAAAGTTCGTGTATTTGGAATAAACAGATATTAATTACATATTGCTGTATTGGCTGATGGTTTCCATGGCAACTTTGTGATAAACAAAATCTTTATCAAATTTAACTTGTAAATATAAAATTATGCTTTTCTATTGAAATGAAAACGAAAGGTTGATATTGCAGTTTGTATTACAATAGATGACTTTAAAGTGTTAATGAACATAGCTTTGTTTTAAAAAATACTTTCATTTGTTGCAACTTGCAAGTTTGTTTTTATTTAGTTGAGTGTTCATGTACTACATGTTGTATACATGTACAGATATATCTGAATTCAATGAAGTACCTCGTAACCTCGAAAACTTCAGTCTTGAAGACTGTACCATTTCACGTGAACTACTTCATGTAAGATTGCGATGACATGTAACTATTTGACTGTATGGATTTTTAATCTCATATTTTAAAATTGTTAGCAAAAACGTAAATATTAAAAGTTTGGAGGATGAAATACAAAATTTTAGGAAAAACAGGAATAGAAGTATCTATACTTAGTTTTGGTGAGTGCTGTTAAAGCATATTTTAATGTGTATTTTTGTATGTAGTGGTTGGTTGGTTGAGTTGGAGAGTTTGTACAGGTCTGTGCGATTTAGCAGCCTTAATTTCAACCAAGAAGAACTTTCTTTGGGCACTAAAAAGAGAACTTTTGGGTTTTTTCTCATTTTGTAGGACTCCTCTAGTCTAGCTTGCATGGAGAATAGATTCACCTGTAGACTATAAGAAAATCATCTGGTGCTTGGTAACAATTGGGAATTCATCTTACCATTCAATCAATGGTTGTAACTTTGTTATTTTTTCCCTTTCACCCATTTAAGGTGCATCGTCACTGGGTAGTGTCTTTCGCTCTACTCAAGAAACTGAGTCTATCGCAGTTGTTCATGAAGCATTAAAGAATGGCATCAATTACATTGATGTTGCACCATGGTATGGGCATGGAAAAGCTGAACAAGTATTGGGAAAGGTGATGGCATATGGCTATGGAAAATATGCATCTCTGCATCACCTTAATTTGAAGCAGAGGTTGTGTACAGAACATTTAATAATGATTTAATTAGTTTTCTTGTAATTTAGGCATTGAAAGACATTCCGAGGGACTCATATTATATAGCAACTAAGGTATAACAATATGGTTTGTGGTTTTGGTAAAAATTAAACAGCCCTGTTTTGTCTCATTTCAGTTTCTCATGTAGGTTGGCCGATATCTACCAGAGATTGATAAAATGTTTGATTTTTCCAAAGACAAAGTTGTTGCAGGTTTTGAAGAAAGTTTACAACGTCTTGGCTTGGAATATGTTGATGTTCTTCAGGTTGGCAAGAGTACCATCTAATCATACTACTGGCTATAAATAAATTCTAGAGTAGGCCTGCAACCATGTGACTTGATTCTTGTAATCGACTGAACTATCACAGAACATCAATGATTCCAGCATTAGAACGAATGTTGGTAATGATTAATTGATTGAATTGTTGAATTTTGAGCAGGTTCATGACATGGAATTTGCTCCATCCTTGGATATCATTGTCAACGAAACTCTTCCTGCGCTTTTGAAGGTGGGTCTTCTATGAACACCTGGCCATTACTTTGAAGGGAAAATTTGCCAAGCTCTAGAAATGTTTGGAATCTTGTTTTGGAAATATTCTAATTTTTATGACAGTAAAAAGTACAGGCACATGATGGCACAGGCAAAATTTTTCCTGCAATTAGAGCACTTAGCATGCATGTGTGTGATTCCATCCTCTAATGCTTTTTGCCATGGTTAAAATAGGAATATACAGTGTGTGACTGTCTAAATGATATGATTGTAAATTTTAGTTGAAAGAAAGTGGGAAAGTGAAGTTTATTGGTATTACAGGATACCCACTGGAAAATTTTAAGTAAGTGCATTAATGCTTAATGAAGCTGTGGCACCGTTTTTTAAAATGAAGCCCAGAGTCTGGAAGTGCTGGTATTTTGCTGCAGTCTTGCACTGTTCATTACTGTAAAGAAAGCTGCAAACTATATTTACAGGCGAGTGTTGGAGAACACGTCTGTACCAGTTGATACTATTTTATCATATTGTCATGGCTCACTGAATGATCAAACTCTTTTAGACTATATTGAAGATTTTAAGGTAACTTGTTGTAGTATCTTGAAATTTTTAAACGTCGATGCTATACTTGTTGTAATCGTTTTGCGTATGACGCATTAGCGTCGTGGACCATTCAAGATTTCAAATCTGCAAAATTTGTGACCTGATGTAGAAACACGACGTTGGGATAATAAATGCATCTCCGATCTCAATGGGTTTGCTGTCTAACCGCGGGCCACCGCCATGGCATCCTGCTACTCAAGAAATAAAGAATGCTTGTAAACAGGCAGCTAAATATTGCCAGGTATATAATCGAATTGAAAAACTAACCAAGCTAACGTATTGAGTACCTGAGTGCTGCTAGGTGCATTTCACTTGAACAGTAATGTAGCTGGGCGAATTATTTTCCTTCGTGTTGAAGTCTGACGGTACAGCTTGTGTGCACTCATTTGAAAGTCTAGGACTTGCACGCAGGCTAGTGCAAAAGAAGTAAAATAGTTTTAATTCG
>JAOBYK010353020.1:0-17113 GCA_025434845.1 Phenganax subtilis | reverse complement strand
GGACGGAAGAGATGGTTTTTCGATATAGAACTCTGTACAGTCTATAACAGCTCTCAAGTTTGAATATTCACTTTTCCTAAATACTTTTGGACGAGGTAAATTACTCATGTGATCCAAAGTTGAAAAATCTAACAGAAATTCTAATTCTTTTTCCAAAAAAAGGACCCAGGTGACAAAAATCTTGCTTCCAAGGCCAACTGAAATGCCAAAAATTGAACACAGGAACACCAAACTTGGCCTCCTGCGAAGTCTAATCAGCATAAAAATTAGTTCTTCACGTGGTGTAAGGCTCATTCTCTGAAAAAATGAATTTGAGATTATTCACATAATGACCATAATTTACTGTAAACACTATTCTTTGGTATAATACTCACTTTCAAATAGAGCTTTTGACTGTCATCTGTAGGGTCAGGATTTGTGTTATTTGTACCTGCCCATCTTCGCAGGGTAGAAGCAGGAACCTTCAGATTCTCATAGAGGGCATCAAGGTGTTCTTTTCTTAAGCCTACATGATCAAATAAGCAATGCTTTGACATGAAAGAATATAAAATTAATATGCTATGCACAGCAAGAAGTGATAACCTGTATAATGGTATGTCAGCTTAGGATTATCAACTGTAGCAATAAACAAGTATTTATGTAAAATTTAGGATCTTTCAGCATCACATCACTATAATCTTTGAGGTCACTGCACGTAACATTCGTCTAGATGGTGAAAATTATCTGATAAGTAAAATTATAAGATTCAAAGAAGATTTGATTGGGGAAAAACTACTTCACCTGAATACAGATATCTTTCTTTGATGTGCTAGATAAAGCAGATATCTCGGGTTCTTTACTGGTGTCACGAACATCGTTAGCAAAATCCAGCAAGATTGCAGCAGTAGACATCTCGTCAACTGTCCAGTTCTTAACTGGTTTACTTGATTGGCAAGGGTCGTGCATAGAAAAATCGCCACCTTCTGTTGAATGCTCATTTAAGTTATAATTGTTTTCACATTTAAGTTGCTTTGGTGACTTGTGTGATTCTTTCTCGCGATGATCAACTGAGCCCTTTCGTTTACGATGAAGCTTCTCGATCTAAATACACAACATATATATGCATAATGTTTACATATTCATGACTTCACAATTGAAATTTTAATAAAATGCGGTCGGTATTGCACAACCTACACACCTTTTCTTTGCTAAAAACTGCCAATATTGGATCAGGATATTCATCAGTGGGCCCATTTTCGCCAACAAAATGTAAGCTACATATGTAGCTATCTTTTTTACAAGTGAATGCGTCTCCACGATGACACGCTATTATCCATTTTTTCCTTCGTGCTGCCTCACTTTCCCACCGTTTCTCTGGCGGGAAACGATAGAATTTTATTGGATCACCGTTTTTGTTGCGATTGTGTAAATGTGGAAACCTAGAATCGTTTCTACAAGTCCCCCAAGCACATCTTTTTACCATATTCAATACTATTTATCATAAGCACTGACAGAGAGTGTCCGCAGTTCGGCAATTTTGATCACGTGTCAACTACACGTGTTTCCATCGTGAAGTCGCAAATTAGTCAGAGTAAGTAAATACAAAAATATTTTCGACAAAGGCTATGAAGCTAACTTTACTGAAGAAATTTTCAAAATCAGTAAAGTTTTCAGAGGAGATCCAACCATGTATAAAATTGAAGACATCTCAGACAACAAACCTATTCCTGGAAAATTTTATGAACAAGAACTTTCTCCTGTAGATAAACAAAACGACGTTTATTGAGTTGAAAAAGTTTTAAAAACTCGAGGTAATATGGTTTTAGTGAAATGGTTAGGTTACAGTAGTAAACATCCGACATACAAAAACTATAACTAGATAAATGGAAGACATTGAATTTAATGATTTAGACTTGGAAACAAGAAATGATCCTCCAGATCAAGACCAAAACAATGATCAAGAATTTGAAGACTCTGTTCTTGACAACAACGAAGTTGAAACATTTATAAATCCTTCATTTGAAGGTCAGCTTACAAGACCAGAAAAAAGTGCTAACTTTGCAGTTAAAAAATTTATAGAACAAACCAATCCTGATTTCAAATTTCAAAACACTGATAGAGAGATTGAATTGCGACTTAGTCTTGGAGTAACATCTAGAAATCACGTGATGTATAAACCTTTACTCAAAAATAATGAGAGGGGAAAACCCCAAATTATTTTGATAAGAGATAAAGATGGTCTTAGATACAACACTTCTGTAAAATCAAAATATGTAAAAGATGCAATAAGTCAGTTTAAAGAAGAAATAAACCTCATTATTCAAGAAGGGGAAACTGATTATAAAATTTAGAATGGAATAATTATAGTTTTGTAGACACTACTGCTGATATGTCTTTCATTTCTGGGCTAAGTATTCAAGAAAATAAAGAACTTCAAGGTGTTTTAAATCCTTCAGAAAACACTACAGATCGTCTTGGTGACTCTGGTGCTCTACAAAAACAGGCTGAACATTTACAAAAACAACTAAATAAAACAATAGAGCAAAGAGACACCGCAAATGAGCCGGAAGAATATATTGAATTACAAGAAAGAGTTGTTGGTTTAAGAGAAGCCTTAGATAGAACAATAAGTCAAAGAAATCATGAAAAAACTAAGAGTCAACAAATTTTAGACATTTCTTGTTTTGAAAAATTCAAAAAATGGGCTAAAGAAAATTTAGTTTCTTTGAGTGGTGTTTCCATAGCCATTGGTGGAATAATTACTGCTGTGATAGTGGGGGTAGAACTGTTATTCAAAAAGGCACCTCAGCAACATTTTCTCTGGGGAAAACCCTTGCAAAACTGCAAAGAATTAGGTCCAATTGGTACCACGATTTTAAATTTAGTTAGTACAGCTTTGAAATGGGGGGCAAAAGGTCTAAGTTTTTTAGCTAATAATCTTTGGATATTAGTTTTGACGCTAACTTGGTTTGTCTACGACGTTTACAAAACCAGAAAAATAAAACGTAAAAAATAGTACTAAATAAATGGAGACATTAATTCCTGGTTTTAGAAAACTAAAAATGAGCGACATTAAAGGTGTTCATACAAAACACATTGTTACTTTTAATCCGAGCAAAGCAAATCCTGAGGAAGAAATTTACGTCGATATTCCAAAGATGAAACTTGACACTTGTTTGGTTCCTGGCAGTTTAAACTTGAAATTCGATTTCAAGAATAAAAATTACAAATCTTGGTTCTTGAATTATCTTGGAAAACTCTTGGCCAAAAAACTGAGGAGAAAAATTTATGACAATAATGGCCAAAGTTAACTAGTGGTTTACAAAGACCTATGGCTCTCTGAAAAAGTTAGACGTGAGCCTATAGAATTTGGGCTTGCCAATGAAAATACTCGAAAATTAATCTCTGGTTCTGATGATGGAGCAAAAAGTGGAACTACTCAAAAAGTTTCTGATGCTTTAATGCACACTATACACGGAACGAAACAAAAAATTAAGCTTGATAAAATTATCGGTGATCACGGATTATATTCTCCTTACTCCATGGGCCATAATTTCCAATTCATTATCACATTACCAAAAGCTTCAAGTATCATGGCGGCTCAATCTGGAGAGAGTGTAGAACGTTACACTTTGGATAATATTGAACTTGAATATGAAACTATTGAAAATGAAACTTTGGCTAGTCAAGTTTTGTCTGGCTATGATTCTGGTAGAAGTTTAAGTTTTGAACATGCCACTTTGATGAAAACTGTGGACTGGGATAAAGCCAGCACTTTAGTCAATGAAACTGTAAATCTTCCTAGAAAAAGTATGTCGGCCATTGTTATGTTATTTAGAAATAAAACTATTTCGGAGAGTGAAGAATTCTTGTATCCAAATATGCAATCCGTAAAAGTGACTATCGAAGGACTTTCAAATTGTGTTTATAGTCAAGGAGTTAAAAAAGAAGACCTTTATTCTGAGGCAAAAAGACTCTAAAGACTCGTCCACTTCTGATATGATAATTAGTAAATTCTTCAAAGACAAGTTCGCCTTGGTTATTGACCTTAGAACTTTGAAAGACAGTAACGTGTTTGGAGCTGGAAAAAAACTAGTCAATACTCAAAATGGAATTCTGTTGGAGATTGTTAAAAAAGCCACGCCAGCAAATGTACTTTGTAAGATATTTGTTATAAGTGATGGTTTGGTTAATTTCAAAAACAAAGTCATTGAAAATGTTTACTACTAAACTAGATCTTAAAACCGGTTTCATGTGTAACTTGACACCCTACAAAGTTACACATGTGACTTTTTTTTCTTTTAATTAAGTGTGTAACTAATTGGAGCTCTTAATAATATATCCCACCTGGCATATTTAACGTTATTCAACCGGTCTAAAATATTATTTTTCTCCTCTGTAGAAAAACGTTTTAAGTAAGAAATTAAGATTAAATCCATATCTTTACTATCTGGATTAAAAAATACAACTAGCCTGGAAATATTATCGCAAAAAAATTAGCAACGGACGTAAATTGCTGAGTAAGTACAATTGCACTGATGCCATAATGCCTTCCCGAAAAAGCCAATTTTACAAGCACTGAAGTTCTACTTTTCACAAAATCCCCAGATGCGCAATCATCAAGAATTATCAATGAATTTGTACCTTTGGAGAAGTCTACAACTTGTTTCAAAAATGTTTCCACATGATCTTGTTCACAATTTATAAGGATAAATTTTTTATCATTTTCATACCGCCAATTTTGATAAGTTTTGTTCCACTCATAAGTTGGACAAATAAGAAAAATGTAGTCAAAATACTCCATGTATTCCTGTTCTAAAAATTTTACAAGATAGTAGGTTTTACCACAAGAAGTAAATCCACCAATCATCATATTAAATGGTTCTTTTGTTTTATTAACCACTTGCAGTTTAAAACTTTTTGACTTATCCAAGATCTCAGATAAAATCTCAGGATTTTCATTAGTTTGTTTATTTGTAATTTTATTACTCATTTATTTATAAAAATATGAAACTAGACATGTTTAGTCCTTGAGTGAGTTTGAGCTCGTTTGGACTGGGGATTCCCCTTCACCGTTTTTGTTTACTTTTTAATTTATAATGTGTTTACCCACAATAAGCCCTCCAGAAAGAACTCCAATAAGAGGAATATATGGAGTAACATATTCAAGAATTAGTTTTACATCTTGATGAAATGGTTTATTGTCTATAAGTTCTTCTCCAAGTTTTGAGGAATCATCAATGAGCTCAAGATGTTGTAAAAGTTCTGAAAATTTTCGAACAACCACATCAGTCAACATCTCTCATTTGTTTCAAGGAGTTGATTTCTCTTATAATTTTCATAAATTTTTTCCAGCGTCTCACTACTAGCTTTTTTAAAATAACTTTGTGAATAGATTTTTCCATCTAGACGAACAAGTTCTCCAGATGCATGTTTCAGAAGTTTCAAAAGTGTGCATTGAGCAACATATCTCTCCGTTTTAGAAATTTTTCTTGTGTGTCCTACTTTTATAATACACTGAGTCAATAAAGTTAGCCAATCAAAATTTAGTATCTAAGGGCATATTTATGCACGCCTAGTTTGGGAATTCCCCGACATATTATGTAAATGTGACAAAAACATGTCAAAATAGATATAATCGTGTTTTTGAAGCAGATTATACCAATTTTTGCTGAGTCAGCAAATTCTTGTTCCAGAACCCCTTTTTCCCTGTACTATCAGTCATCCAAAATACAAGACTGACTTCAGTTCAGGTTGACAAATAACAACTATTTCCTTCAAAATCCTCTCAGATCAGCAGGATTGCAGTTTTTCAACTAAAATCAAACTAATTCAACTTGCATAAATGTAAATGAGAAACCTACTTTTTGAATGACAACAAGAAACAAGTTTAAACCAACTTCAGTGTGAAATATCTAGTAAATTGGAACCAGTTTAGCCTCCAGTCAATATTCCTTGAATCTTTTATGTTAAGTTTTACTGTAAAATAATAACCTTTATTATCTGGTAACACAATATAATTTGCACTAACCAGTTAAATACCTGATTATGAAACTTGCATGTAGGAAATGTTTAGCTCTGGTATGTAAGTTGTTTATAAAACCAGATTTCACGCTGGTCACGTAAAAAAGTAAACTTATCGATAAAATACGTGAAATTTGGTTTCCATGACAATAGTGACCATATTTCAATTTGTTGAAAATACTACAATTGCAATAAAAGTGTCCTGTTTTGTGAGATTATACTATGATTGCCATCTAATAGTATTTTAATGATGAATGAGGATTGAGGTTTTACAACGTTTTGGTGTATTGCAAAAGTACTAAGTGATATGTTGCCTGACTACTGCAGGAAACTCTCATGTGAATAGTGCATTCAACAAATTTGATGAAAACAAATTTACTTTTTTACAGTCATTTTTATGAACCAGTCACTGCATGGTTGTGGCATGTGAATGTACCATTTAGTACAATGATTGCTGGCAATTCTTTACCACATGGCTTCTGGATTAGGCTTTTGAGGAGTGTAGAATGAGGATGATACAAACAAAAAGGACAGTGGTATCTAACATAATTCGGACCAAATTTGACCTGAACAAGTTTAAATTATCATTTTGAAGAGATAAGGTTTCCTAATCTGTACCTCTATCCTATCACCAGTAATATGCAAGGGCCTCTCCTAGTCAGGCACTGGATGATAAATTACAATTAATGGACTAGTTTTCAGCACTAGAACTTACTCCTACAGTATTTGTGAATATGCAAAAGATAACGTGTTTGATTATCAAACAATCTTACAATTGCATGATTAGCATGGCTAGATAACTATGTAAAACATAATCCCTAAGTAGTATAACCCCCCATCCAGCGAGGGAAGTGACCGGAAGGTAACGTTACCTTTTGAAGTGACGTGCCGTGCACGTGCAATGCGCTTGACTCTGCTAACGTTACCAGCTAGCGTGGTCCGACCTCAGCAAAGACATAGCAAAGGATCACAATGGGGATAATTTATGCTGAAGAATTTTTGCCTAGTATAAATAAAGGTTTTCGAGTCAATACAGCAGTTTGTACACAGCGTTCGCGGAGAGAACTTCACTGGCAAATATGAAGTGTTTACATGGAGAATCAGCAGCTTGTTTGACAATGAAAAATGGCTCGTTTTAGTTCTGTGGTCAACAACCGAGCTGCCATTTCTTCTGCTCTGAGGACACAGGTTACATGTTTGAAAAAGCCATTGCGGCTTGGAGATCTACGAAGCAGCAGCAACCACACTGCCACGGGCATCATAAGCTAACAACAATGCGTGTGGTGAGAGATGTGATGAAAGCGAGTTATGGAAGACCATTCTTCATCTGTTCTGATAAAACGAATCCTTGTTCATTTTGGCAATGGAGTGATGTGTAACAGGCGTCGAGACCGACTTGTCATCATGGGTTCCCGTGTGCATTCTAAAAGGTCAAAAAAGAAGGTCTGAACAAAGATCGTATGTTTTTCTGTAGTCCAAACGAGAAGGAGAACTCGTGTCGATTTTTCGAATGGGCTCCCAAAGAAGACGAAGGACTTGTGAACTGTACCTTGCCTAAACAGTGTAAATATAGCGCCAAAGAAGAAGAGGAATGTTTTAAAAACTGTTTTGACGATTTACTTTGTAGTTTTCAGAACATGAACAATAGTTAACTCTTGTTATCAGAACACTCATTCATCTGTTTGTATAAATAAACACGTTTTGACTTGTATTCATTTTGTCTATGTTTGTGTACGGAATGGAAGTGATTTTGAATGAGCTTCAGAAAAATAATATAGACATTGATATGAGAACGTTATCGCATCATATAAATTATTTGCTTGAACATCACAAGTCTTTATTTCAAAATCAGGTGCGCGTGGCGCATTCTCTCCGTCTCCCAATTATTTTTCATGAAATCAATGTCAATAATTTTGGTCGTGCTATGGCTTACTTAACACTGGTTTATGTGATGAATGACTCTGAAGACGTGATGCACAGACCTGTACGCTTAGTGGCTATGCCACTTAAAAGTATCGATTGCACAAAATTTAAGATCAAAAATAGTTTTCTCGAACGAATGATAACTGTTGTAAGATGCCTGTTTGCACTATAAAGTACAGGTGTTTATGAAATATAACTTATTATGTGTTTTGTTGGTGAACACGATGGATGTGAGATTTAGAACGCCTGCCAATTTTTATATTTGCGGACAAAGCCAAAGCGGGAAATCCCATCTCGTGCGTTCCATGCTACGTCACAGTAGAGTGAAAAGGGGGATTCTGGCACATTTCGACCACGCCCCCTTTTATGCAAATGAGCTAAAACCTGTCAATCAAATTTTTGGTTATTTTTGTTATTTATGCAAGTGAGCTAAAACCTGTCAATTTTGAAATCTATAGAAACATAATACTAATTTATACATGTTCAAACATGCCAAGACGTGCCTAAACTTGTTCTTAGATTTTAAGTTGTGATTGGTTAAAATTTTTTAGATTTTGTAATTTATACATTTTAAAAAGAAACTATAAAATAAATGAGCTCTACAGAGCAAATATTGTTACGCGAAAAACTTCTAAAACTTTCTGACCCAAAAGAACTTGTTAGACCTGATGGTAGACCTTATTCACAAAGTTACATCAAAAAATCTAGTTATGAGACATTAGAACAAATATACAAAGATTATCAAAGAAAACAATTATCAGAAACAAATGAAATGTTAACAGACACAGTTGTTGGAAAATTTTCTGAACTACTTGAATATCTTAAACTTGTGGATAGTTCTACAGAGTTGGGAATAGAACTCATAGAATCTAAACCATTTCGTCAAGACATAAAATTAATTATGGAGTATGTAACTCCATATATTCCTCCTATTGGAGTTCTTTCTGGAGGACTTATTGTGGGTAAACATGTTATAAATAAAAAAATGAATGAGTCAAAACAAGATCAAACATGTCCGAACATGCCTGATGACGTCACAAACACATCTGAACATGTTTTTGATAAAATAAATGAGTGATAAAATTACAAGTAACATAATTAAGGAGAATTTTAGGATCATTGATGAAATTTCTAGTAAATCAAAACAGTTTAAACCACCTGAAATTAAAAATTCATCTAAAGAGCCGTTTAATATGATGATTGTTGGATTTACTAATTGTGGTAAAACTTATTGTTTACTCGAGTTAATTGAGGAGGAATACCTTGGTCATTTTGATTATATATATTTAATTTGTCCTACCTACGAGTACAACAGAACTTATCATAATTGGAAGTATGAAAAAGACGAAAAATTTATGCCCATATGTTGTAAACACGACAAAGTTGAAGATCACCTGAAATATATCATAGGATTTGGAAAAGGCACAAATTCATTGATTATTCTAGATGATTGTGCTTCTGGATCATTTGTGAAAAAAAGAACATCAGAACTTGTAAAATTAGGATTTGGGGAAAGACATCTTGGAATTAGTACGATTGTTATTATGCAACAATTTCCATCCATTACTAAACCTTTTCGAGATAACATTTCCAGAATTGTCGTATTTTTTAATCCAGATTGTAATGATATGAATTCAATCTTAAAAAATACTTAAGTCATGTTTCTAAGGGGGAGAAAAATGATATTTTATATTGGTTGAATACTGTTACATATGCGAGGTTGGATATATCATTAAAACCTCCAGTGAGCTACACATTTGGTTTCTAAAAACTTAGTGACTTAAAAAAAAGTTTCAAAATTTCCAGAAATTTTAAAACCAAAACTACTTTTCAACTTTGTTGTTAATTACACTGCTGCGCTCTAGTAGTGTACATTTTCAATGACTTTGTTTTCGAAGTTAATCAGACCATCACTAATCACGAATATCTTACACAACACATTTGCTGACGTGGCTTTTTTGACAATTTCAAGAAGAATTCCATTTTGAGTATTCATTATTTTCTTTCCAGATCCAACAAAGTTTTTATGACGTATCGTTCTAAGATCAATTACCAAGGCAAATTTATCCTTAAAGAATTTCCTTATGGTCATGTTACTTCCCTTCGAGTCATTTGGGTCATAATTTTAAAAAAATGTTTTTGCTTCTGGGTACAAGTCTTCTTTCTTTATTCCTTGACTATAAACACAATTTGGAACTTCTTCAACTGTAACTTTAACAGATTCTATCTTTGGGTATAAATATTCTTCACTATGCATTACAGTTTTATTTCTAAATAACATCACAATGGCTGCCATACTTTTTCTGGGAATGTTTATGGTTTCATTAATTAAAGTACTTGCTTTATCCCACTCTTCAGTTTTCATCAAAGTAGCATGTTCAAAACTCAAACTTCTTCCAGCATCATACCCAGAAATGACTTGACCTACTAAAGTTCCATTTTCAATCGTTTCATACTCCAATTCAATATTTTCCAAGGTGTATCCTGCTACACTTTGACCAGATTGTGCCACCATGATACTTGAAGCTTTTGGTAATGTAATTCTAAACTGAAAATTATGACCCATGGAGTAAGGAGAATATAGACCATGATCACTTATAATTTTATCAAGTTTTATCTTTTGTTTTGTTCCATGAACTGAGGCTACCAAAGCATCTGACACTTTTTGAGTATCTCCAGACTTGGGACCACCATCAGAACTGGAAATCAACTTCCTCGTGTTTTCATTAGCAATTCCATAGTCTACAAGTTCATCTCGAACATGTTTAGGTAACCAGAGATCTTTGTAAACTTCCAATTCACTTTGTCCATTATTATTATAAACATTCTCACCTCCAACACTTACAGTTAATTTTTCCACAAGTAGTTTTCCAAGATTATTTAAGAACCATGATTTGTCATTTTTATTTTTAAAATCAAATTTCAAATTCAAACTGTCAGGAAACAAACAAGTATCAGATTTCAATTTTGGAATATTGACATAAATTTCTTCTCCCGGATTTGCCTTGTTTGGATTAAAAATAATTACATGTTTAGTTCTAATACCTTTGATATCAGACATTTTTAATTTTCTAAAACCTGGTATTAAAGTTTCCATGCTCATTTATTTAGTAACTTTTTTTTTATTTTTGTACATATCATAAACAAACCAAGTCAAAGCTAAAGCTAGTATCCATAAATTATTCCCTAAAAAACTTATTCCTTTTGCTCCCCATTTCAAGGCTGTTCCAATCAAGTTTAAGATTGTACTTCCAATTGGTCCAAGTTCTTTTGCTAATTTTGCAAGGGCTTTTCCCAAAGCACTTGTTGCTTGAGTTCTTTTTTTGACTATATGTCTTGCAGCACTTATGATTGCTGTTATAGTTCGCGCTATTGCTATAGCAACACCACTCAAAACAAGCAGATTTTTTCTAGCCCATCTCTTGAATTTCTCAAATCTATTTAGGTCATTTGCTTCAACTTCTTCTCTAATAATTTTTTCAGCTTTAGTTGTTTTAGTTCTCATGTTATTTTCCAATCTTATTTTATCAGCCGCTAATTCAGCAACTTTTTGAAATGTGTCATAGACAGTTTTATTTCTTTCATCTGTGGAAACCTCTTTCATTCTTTTTCAATGTTCAACCTCACTTTCTAAAGTTTGAATTTTTGTTCCGGTGTTTGACCTTCTGGCATATGTAAATACCCCCGCACTTCTCTAAGTTCTTCATCGGTTATGAAAGAAGCATCTACGTTTTCTAATAATTCATCATACATTTCTTCTAATCTATAAATTGAATTTTCAGAAACTTGAAACTATTTCTTCTTCAGTTTTACTACCATTAAGCAATTCTTGAAAATTATCAGTGTTTAAAGGCTGCATCTCAATATTTTCTTCTATTTGACTTTGAGCAGTTTGTTTTTGTTCTTTGATTGCTTTTGCTGAGATTTCATAAAACTTACTTATCACACCAATGTAAGCTTTGTTTTTTGATTCAACAAGTTTCCCTTCTTCCACTTTAAAAATTGGTTTTCCATCAAATAAAGCACCGATAAGCTCGTTCTTTTTTCCAAATCTTAATTCAAAACTGTTTAGTAAAACTCTAAAATTTGGCTTATTTGTTACATTGATATTCACCCCAAGAATATTTTTAGTGCCACTTTTTTATCGTGAATTACATGTCTTTTTTGAACTCCAACTTCTCTATTTTTATCTTTAATTCTAACTTGATTAAACTTTTCTCTTATTTCATCTAATGATTGTTCATCATCAATACCACCAAAGTTTGTTTCTTCATCAACACCAGAAGCTACACTTTCTTGTTCTTGTTCGCGCTCAAGATCTAAGTCATTAAGTTCAATATTTTCCATTTATTTAGTGATTTTTCTATAGTTTTGTTATGTCAGATTTTTTAACCCAAGAGTTATGTTTATTGTCATAACCTAACCATTTTACAAAAGCCATATCTCCACGAGTCTTTAGAACTTTTTTGACTCTGTAAGCATCATTAATTTTATCCACAGGACTGAGTTCTTCTTCATAAAACTTACCCAAAATAGGTTCATTGTCTGTAATGTCTTCAATTTCATACGTGGTAGGATCACCTCTGAAAATTTTACTGATCTTGAAAATCTCTTCTGTGAAATTGGCTTCATATCCTTTCTCAAAAATAGTCTTGTATTTACTCACTCTGACTCGTTCTCCTATTCTAAACTTTGGTAAGGGGTATTTCCCAGTCCAATGTCTGAACAAAGTGAACCACAATTGATGTTCGTTATTTTTGCTGACGTCAGCAGGTTTCAAAAGCGTAGCACTGTGTTTTGTGTGATTGTAATTATAAACAAGTTCTGGTAAAATGTTTACCCACTCATAAGTTCCTTTAGAGTAAAAATATTCCACATCATAGACTTTAAAGTTCTGTTAAATCTTTCCACGAGTGCAGCTTTTTCATCAGAGTTTGTGGAAAAATACTTTATTCCATGATTTTCCAAATAACTCTTAACACCTACATTGTAAAATTCCTTTCCTTCATCAAATTGAACTACGTCGGGGTATTTCCCGAATTTAGACTTGAACTCTTCTAAAAGTTTCTTTACAGATTCAGTCATATTCTGAGTGTCTTTTTTACGCACAGGAATAGCAAAATCTCCACGCCTGTGAGAATCCAATTATAACTCTGATTTTTATATCTGAGTTTACTCATGTCCACAAGATCAAGTTGAATTTGATCGGCTAAATAGTTTACATAAGTTTGAAGTGTTTTGTGTTTTTTAACAATACGCTTGTATCTTGTAAAAGTGTCTTGAGTTTTGAGTCAATCTTTAACCTGTTTTCTAGAAACGTCCAAATCTTGTTCACATGATTTTTGATAAAGTTTCTCAGCAGACATGTACCCAGTTTTTGGATCGTAATACAAGTCTCTAAGTTTTTGTTCTTTGTAGAAGTCACCTGCACTCATTTATTTTACATAAAGTTCTAACAACACCGAACCTATGTTTATGTTTTCACCGATATTTGTCGTGACATCAAAAGTAAACCTCTCCCAAATTCCGTTGTAAACTGCGACTTCACTTTCAATATCTTTATAATGAGAAACAGAACCATTGAGTGTTTGTGTTTGGGTAATAGGCAGAGTTACAAAAGCCGAACTTCTTTTTCCATTTGTGTCAAAATTCAAAGACTTGTTTACAGCATCACAACAAATACTAGCGTATCTTAGACCTCAATTGATGTCACACACATTTTCTGACACAGTCCAAGTTCTAGGAGGAATTTTCTTATCCTTTGAAAAGCCTAACAAAAGTCCAAAATTCTTAAGGTTTAAACTAACAGAACAGTATACCTTGCATTTATTCGTATACGGAAGTTTTTCTAGATGAATATTATGCTTTTCTAGTTCTTTTTGAATGTCATCAAAAGTAAGATATCCCACTGGGAGTAAAAGCGTCATGTCATCTTTGATAACAAAGTTATTTTCTCGAGGTATTAGATTTCTGTAATTCCAGAATATTGAAGCTGACTTGAGAAACAATTTGGAGTCTGAGGTTGTCTCGATTCTTTGTCTATGTGTAGTTCTTTGTGATTATTGTCAATAAATACAGTTAGTTTATTCATTTATTTTAAAATAAATGAGTGAAAAATTCTACAAAGCTGTGTACGGCAAAAAAATATAAAAAAGCAATGGAAATTTATAACACTCAAGAACAAAAACTCAAAGACGTCTTTTCCAAAAAGTATCCAAATGCTGATCTAGATAAGTTTGAATTTAATGTCATAATTGATCCGAATGATCTGAAATTTGATACCTCTATAGACTATGATGTAAGTGAGTCTTATGGAACAGACACTACCTCAAAAACATTCAAAGACAAGTATTCTTATGCTTTACACTGGATCCCTAGAATTTGGAACAATAGAGGAACAATTACAGGATTAAAACTCAAAAATAACAATGTTGATTTTGAAAATTTAGATATTTATGTAAACGAAAATGATAGTTTTAAAACAAGTCTTGAACCACTCAATGTAAAATGGGGAAATCCCAGCGATGACATTACCAAGTCAAACTTTGATTACCTTGAAGATCCTTATTTTACCAGCTTAGTTGCTGCTTATGTTTTATCTTGTAAATCTGGCCTTTCCTTAGAACACATCAATGCAAAAAGTCAGCCTAAAATCACTTCGAGTATTGCAAAGTATTATTTTTATTATCATATGAAGAGGTTCTTGAGATACTCAGACAAGTTAAGTGCTTACGTCACCGATTCTGACATAAAACGTATACAAAAGAGTATTCCTACAAAAAAGATTTGGAAATACAAATTAAAACACACAAAGGAGTCTCTAAGTTATTTCTTAGAAAAACATGACAAATCAAAAATAAGAAAATATCACTACGTGTTTCCAAAACAAAGCAGAACGATGGGAATTTTGGGGATTGGGTACGAGTATATTGATAAAATTGTTCCAAAGTCAGCATCAGAAGACTGGAAACTATTCATAAAATCAACTTCTGATGGACTTACTCAAACAGGACAAAAACTTTTACAACAAGCTATAGAAAGTTTTGTTTATGCAGTTCTTGGAGCTCAGGCTAAGACAAGATGGGCTATTGTAAACAAAGGTGCAAAAAGTTCACAAACTCAAGATGTGTTTAAAAAACTTATTCAAGACACTGTAGTTCAAGACGATCCAACCATAACAATAAGTAATATGAGACGAGCTATCCAAGACACAAATGTTATTTTGAATATGGTAATTAGCCCTTAACTGATTTTGATTCCGTCAGACTTGATTATTCTAGATGAACCTACAGAAGAATTTAACAACATTATTACAACTGCTACAACGAGTATGAAATTTGGTAAAAACAAAAAACTTAACCTTGTTGAAAACTCTGTTACGCAAAAAGTCCAGTTGTTACACAAAACAGTCCTAAAGTTATGCAAAAAACTTCTGCTGTTATGCAAGAAAGTCCTAAAGTTACGCAAAAAAGTTTGGTTGTTATGCAAAAAAGTCCAAGTCACATGACCACTGCGGGTGTAATGTTGGTATTAGGCTTAGTTTTTGTGAAATTTATTTTATAAAACCTAACCAGTCTCAGAGACAGGTCACCTTTTGCAAAATTTATTTTATAAAATTAGCGAAGCGAGTGTATAAAATAAATGACTTTAAATTATGGCTATGAAAAAGAAACTAATGAAAAACAACCTTGTATAAAAACATATTTATATAACTTTAGTTATACAAAAATAATTGAAACAATTTGGCATATACCAAAATCACAAAACAGCAGTTATCCTGCAACAGCGATTTACCTCAAAGACATCAATTCCAAGACAAAAGTCAGTTTGTTAAATCATACGTTTGATAATGATGAAGTCATCACTGATTTTAGTATCAAGTATAGTATTTGTATTCGGATGAAAAGTGGTTTTGAAGAACTAAGTGACATAAAGGTAGTCAGAATACAGAAAAAAGACGTCGTTATGTTTGGAGGATTTCAAGTTGTTCCACTAGATACTTCGTTTAATCTTGAAGAAAAAACTACTAATGTCAATGATGTTGTTATGTTTTATATACAAGTTGCAAAAACAGCTGGAAACAATCATGGAAATGAGTCTAATTTAAATGTTGCTGTGGAAACTGTTAGTGATGCATAAGAAAAAACTTGAGAATTCCCCAGCTGCATAAGAACTCGACTTTGTTTTACTTAAAACTCAGCTTGGCAAGAAATTTTTACTACGTTTTTACTTAAAAATCAGCCGGTCGAATTTTAAGTAGATTTCAAGTAAAAATGAGTTTGCTAGGCTGAATTTTAAGTAGATTTCAAGTAAAAAATTTTTACTAGGTTTTTTCTGAAAAATCGACCGATTAAATTTATTTCTACTATGTTTTTACTTGAAAATCGGTCGGTCGAATTTTAAGTAGATTTCAAGTAAAAAATTTTTCTAGGTTTTTACTTAAAAATCAGCCGGTCGAATTTTAATTAGTTTTGTAGTAAAACTTATTAAATAAATGAGCTCACAAGAATCTAGTCTTTTGCAAAATCATCAAGTTGTTATATCACCACAAAAAGATATTATGCAACCTAAAATAGTTACTACGCAAAACAAAGTCAAAGATCCTAAAAAAGTTGAGATGGGAAAACGTCAAGCAGAACTTTCTAAAAAAGCTAAAGAAGCAAAAAAGAAACGTCTAGAAGAACTTGATAGTCAAACAAGTTCAAACAGGGTTTTCCCCATCGTTGGTGTAATTAGCATACTTGGATTTGGAATATTTTGTTACATGAATCGTGGGACTAAAAAGTTAGAAAAACCTGTCAGCTCCGCTGTTTTTGAAAAACCTGAACCAGAATCTTTAGAACCTGAGGTTAAACTAGACACATTTGACTGAAGCTTTGCTTCAGAACAAAACCTTTGCTTCAGAACAAAAACTACTCTATATCTTTCTTATGAAAAAACTTATAGTGTTTGTTTCTCACCTTTTCAGATTTAAATTTTCTGAGGCGCTTTTTACAATAATCACACTTGACTCGAATGTCTCACATGTAATCCGCGATGGTAAGAATTATTTCATCATAATCGTGGTATGGCGCGCCGAACTTGTCATAATTCTTAACTCTCAAAAGTACGGTCTGTACCTCAAATTACGGTGTTATTTTCTCCGAATATTGGTTATAAACTTCATTTATTCTTGCTATGCTGAAGA
>JAOBYK010352909.1:0-17116 GCA_025434845.1 Phenganax subtilis | reverse complement strand
CAAGATTGCAGAGGGTATTGTCTATTTAAAATATTCAAATAATTCCAAGAGCAAAAGAGGCCAAAAAGTAGCCAAATAGCCAAATTTTTTTCCGAGGCCAAGCAAGAAAAAAGAAGCCAAAATCGAGTTATTTGGCCTCAAAAAGGCCAAAATATCAACCCTGTTATGACTAACCTCGAGTCAGTAGTGTTCACGAGTAATTATCAGTAGAGCCCAGTCCCCTCCTCAATTTAGAGTTTGGCTTTTTTTGGCTTTTTTTAAAAGTGCGTTTGGCTTTATCCGCTCAAATGAGAGAATCCGGGCCGGCAACCCTGGGTTAAAATCAGGGTTGGTATATTGGCCGTTTTGAGGCCAAATAACTCGATTTTGGCCCTTTTTTTTCTTGTTTGGCCTCAAAAAAAAAATTTGGCCATTTGGCTACTTTTTGGTCTTTTTTCACTTGAGAAAAATTCTTTGGAATTATGTTGCAAAACCACTTAGAAGTATAATAAATGATGTGAGAGATTGATCTGTAATGTTAATTTCAAAAATAACCATATGGATAACCTAGTTGTATTTTCAGCCAATCACAGCTAATGAAATTCAGCCAATTGTAATGCCGATAAACTAAGCAATAACAATTAAACAAGTCTTCGCACTGTCTTTTCTCCACTGGATCAACCAGTGCTCTCTTCACGGACTACCCAAGTCAAGTGGCAAGTACTGGTTACTCAACCGAGGAATCCAAAGTCCTGGCCACAAGCTTGACATAGTCACAGAGCAGAAATTTACCTGTAAATTTCTCTTCTGTGCCATAGTGAACTCACTAGTCTTATTACATGTCAATGAGTGAACCCTTTTTGGCTTAAGCTTGTTCTCCGAGCCTGTATTCCTTTTGTCCTGTGGTGAGAACGATTTGAAACCACATGCCAAAGTGAACGCAGGCTCAAGGAACGAGTTGTTTTTGTCTGTTACTGGCTTCTTTTGAAGAAATAGTAGTTTGGCCTTTTTTGGTAGATTTTGGCCACTTTCCAAACTATATTGGGCCCCAAAGCTGTGCAGGAGTCTACCAACCCTGGTTAAAATTTAACCCGCTGTTTGGTTTGTGCAATTCATTGATAAAAATTTCAAACACATTTCAGTGAATAAACATTAGTCATGAAATTGAGTCATTGTTTGAAGTTTTCCCACTATTGCTCTTCATTTTTTGTTGTATCTTTTGCATCCAAATCATTCCAATGTTCATCAAAGCTATGATATTTATGTACTGTACGAATGTTTCGAATATCTTCTGGAAAATGCACAAACTTTTTCTAAAAGAGAAAAAAAGGTAAATATTTACTCAAGTAGAACTAAAAAATTACTAATACATCAAAACTAAACAACAAATTGGTGTATTAAGTGCTATGCAAATTTTTTCAAATGCTGAATGCTCAGTGACTGCATGCCTCTGCCAGCATGCATAACCTAGCAGTGGATCTGTCAATTACAGGATACACCATTTTGACATAGTTTGATTTGAATAAGTTTGATTTAAATAAATTTAATTTAACTCTATTAAAACCAAGGACAGTCCATTGGTTTTCAACATATGTGAATTTCAAAGCTTACCAGGCATCCTACTGATCGAGCACATCTTAGAGAACTTTTTGAAGGTTTCTTTTCAAGCAGTTTGCATCCTTTTCTTAACACTTCAATTTGTGAATCAAAAGATTTTGACAGAACAGGGTCGTTACGAATATATCTTAGGAAACTTGATTCTGCAGTTTCTAATTCTGTCTTGGCTTTAGAATTATTTTCATTTTCAACAGCTATGTAATTGTCTTGTGAAGATATAGTAGCACCTTTAAAGCTCTTTCCTGTAAGTGACTTTTCTGTGTCATTAGCCACTGGTAAATCACAGCTGAGAGATTTAACTTCTGTTTTTACACAGTGAATTGTGGAAGGTGGTTGATTTTCAGAACAATCATGTTTTTCTGAGGTGGCCAGTTGTTTTGCACTGGAGGCAGTATTCGACAATTGTGGCCCATCTACAGTGTTTTGAGATTCGTCACAACATGCAAGCCATGTATCATCTTTTCTAAACTTGTCTGCATTGCATGTAATGCATTTGGTTTTTAAACAGTTAACTTCAACAGGTGTTTTAACTTGGTCTGAGCTGTCATTCTCTAACAGTGGTGCACCAAGGCAGTTTTGTTCGAGGTCAATGGTGGTAGAGCCACCTGTAGCTGTTCCTAGTGTTTCTGGGAAAGCAAGCTCTTCGCTTATGTCAGATACCTCTGAGACTATACATAGGTTACCATGAAATGGTGGCCCCATTTGAAGTGATACTGCATGACAATTAGTTTTGCATTTTGTGCATTCTGTGTCACCATGAACTGACTTCCCATCAACTTCCAACTCTTTGACTTCATTGTTGGTTTTGTTCATGATACTCTGATTTGTCTTACACAGTGCGCTCGTAGACTCTTGCAAATTTTGTTCATCACTTTGACTAATGCTTAATAGGTCATCCATCTTCTTTGCAGAAGTGTGTGAATTGTTGCACTCATTTTCCTTCTCAGTGATCAAAACAGAATCTTCTAGTGGCATCACATTTTCTGCAGACAACCCTTTCTCTGCTGTTTCTTTCTTATTATTTGTTTGGATTGGAATATCTTTAGGATGTTCAAACAGTTCCCCTGCAGTCCCATGGCAATTCTCAATTTCCTAGGTATAAAAATCAATATTGCTGTTAGAAGGCAGCAAATGGTGGACATATTCAAAGGTATAAAGCATACTAGTATGTACTTTGAAATTTGGATTTGTGGTCTGGTTTGGTTACAGCATTATAAGCATATACCTGCTCTTGCGCTAAACGTTGACTGATCACTTGTACCATGGTGTAAATGGTTAATAAACTGAAAGCAACAGATGCAATCATCCAACTCATGTTACTTTCAGGTTGATATTCAACTTCTGATAAAGTGTCAGGTGGCAATTTCGCACTGAGACTTGGATTTTTCTCTGGCCTATTATCCACTGTGTGCTCCATTTTCTTGCTAAAATAGTTGTGTGACTGATAAGAAAAGTAAAATTCATAACCTGACAATATAACCTTTACAAAACGATAGAGTCTCCCTTTATAAGCAATATTGTCTCGCATTATAACAAGTAAAATACACCAGTAACAAAGCAGGGTGTCTACCACAATATATTGCATCTTAATGGATTAGATATCCACTGCCATTCACAAGCAGCTGTGAACTGCAAACGTTTTTCCGTGCTTGTTAATGTTTGAAAGTTGTGTCTTTGCCATTTGAAATATGTGCACTTGAACAAAAGAGTAGCATGTTTCAACCTCTGGCTTTACCAGGTTACGCCCATTTCCTGTCAAAACATGCTATTCTTTCATTCAAACGTACACATTTCAAATGGCAACATGCAACTTTCAAATGCAAACAAACTTGAAAAAAACGTTTGCAGTTGACTGCTGTTCGCAAGTAGTACTGTCCATGGTCTCTAAGCTTGGTAGCAAGCAAAAATGTGGGGGAAGTTAACTTATTAGCATATTGAATCAAAGAAATAAAGTGCGCGTGAAAGCATGTTTTTATCAAAGATTGCCAGGCGAAAAATAGTCTAGTTGAAATTCCCTGTACAAAAAATTGCTGTGCTTTCACTAAGTATCAATAACCTATAGCAAAGACAGAGATTACTTTCAGTTTCAACAACACAGCTGACGATGTCGTATTCATGTACGTACGTAGTTATTTTTAAGTATCTGTCTGGTAAACAAGTGTGTCATTTGACAGTTACGCATAAAAAGATACTCGATCATATATCTAAGTTATTCAATGCAACCGCTTCAAAGTTTAAAAACAACACTTTGCTGATGAAAGGGGCGCTGATCGTATCAGCTTTGAATCAGATTATATTTCGATGTTTGCGCATCACATATTTTTAATTTCCCTTTATACACGTTTTAAATACTGCTAAATCGCAAATTACATACCTATTTGAAGTTTCAGGTTCCTCTTCTTTGCTTTCGATGGTAGGATTTGTATAAACCATGAAGATATCCCACAAAAACTTTTGCGTTAAGACGAAAATCAATAAAATAATGTCTGTCAACAAGAAGCGCACTTTCAAATCAAATCAAGCTAAAATTACGACGCTTGCAATCTAAAATGTTTTCAAGATTTTGATCCGACCACCATTGCCAATCGCTTTTTTGACGGTGTTCAGCGAAACGACAACATTTACCGTTTCTGAAGAGCTTTTTTCCTTTCCAAAACAATTTGCTTAAATTGCTTTGTGAAAATGAAAATCACAAGATCATATTTCCCCCGCAACCACAACAAACCTGTCAGGGGAAAACCCAGAAAACCGGTTTGATCTAAACAATACTGTACGCGCGCGTGATTGGCTACGTTGAACAACTGGAATTGAAACTTGCTCAATTAATTGTTCACTCGTTTTTTGGTTCGCTTTTTTCTTTGCCTTTTGCTCACTTTTTTTTTCTTTCGGCAACAATTCATTTTTGCACTCCGGCTTGTTTCATTTGAGACGAAAAATTTTGCTGCCTAAATTCTCGTCGCTGCTTACTGGTCACTGCAGTGTATCACTAGGAAGCATCATGGACTAACGTGCATTATGTCAACCAAATACCCAATATGTTCACAAATATACCTATATGCTCCTTTTACCACTATAAAAACAAACTTCGGCCGACAAAAAACCTTGCCATAAAATACATAAAGCAAGCATCCAAAAATATGTTCAAAGACTTTGCCACAAAATGCACCGAAGAGTTGTCCTGAAACTATGAAAAATCTGTCCTAAAAGATAAAAAATTCGCGGTCCAATGACGGACTCGCCATTTTGTTAAATCACCATGAAGTTCAACTCGTTTTGCTTTAAAAATCGATTTTTTGTGAAAAATTAGCAAAACACAACACAAAAGTTATGCAGAGGTACTGAGTTTGAATCTCTCAATATTTAAGAGACTATTTCAGTGAAGTGCATTGCTTTTTCAGTCGGTAAAGCAACGAAGAAGAAGGTCTCTGGCCAATTTTTATTCGACGAAATTCGTTTGCGAAAATTCCAATGAGCGCTTTATTTCTGCTCTGAAGTACTAATTTATTCAAAATTTCGTTCAAAACCCTGAACTAGAGACTCAGAAGACCCAGCAAATAAAGTAAAGAACAATATTTTGCTTACAATTGACCAAAAAGCGGCAAAAGCCGCGTGCGTGTTCATCTTTTAGGGGAATGCTCTATTACTTTCGACAGCGGCGTTTTAAGGTGAAACATGGGCAGGTTTGCACAACAAATTTTCAATAAATACGATTTTGTACCTTAAATATCTTTGGACGACTTCTAGTTTCTTCTTTTTTCTTTTTTCTTCTCTTTTTTGACGCTTTTTTGCCGTTGTTTTTAGAAGCTTTTGTTGTGCTGCTGAAGTGCGCGGTCTTTCAGGGCTTTTTTTTACCAACGGTGTTCTGCTTTCCCGCTTACCATTCTCATTTCTGATTGGTGATATTCTATCACGTGGTGCTTTTAAAATTAAAACAAATGTGTCCCCCATTGTCCCTTCGACTCCCTCCTTTTATAATTTATGCAGGCAGGCTCGCCATCTTGAAACTAACTCATCGCATGCTTGTAGGTTTTGGCGATTTAAAAATGCTTTCCCAGGCTCAATTACTGGACGAATTGATGGGCAGAGACAGAAATCTAGCCCCTCAAGAAAAGAAATGCAGCCTACACTGGTCAGACCCTACTGTAAGTAGGAATTTCATTTGAATATTTGGCAACGAAAAATATGGTTTTGTTGATGATATAGAATTATATATTTAACATGGCGCCAATAATTGTTTGTTTTTTTGTAGGTTTGTAAAATGTTTCTTGCCGGGTTTTGTCCGCACGACTTGTTTACAAACACAAGATCTGATTTGGGTAAGTTAATAATTTAATGGAGAATGTTACTCTTTTAAATGCCAGATTGGTTAACTGGGCATGTTTGCCTTTTTGCTTGGCAGGATTTTGTGAAAAGTTACATGATGACAAATTGCGCGATGAGTAAGTGTTTTTATCGTTTCATTTTATTCCATGTTCTGCTTCTTTTCACTAATATTATTGGAACTTTGTTGCGAACTTTGCAACTTTGTCTCCAAGTTCAATGACATTCAAAAACATGTTTGTATTCTGAGCATTTGATTGGCTCGTTTTCGTAAGCAACCAATCATAGGCTTTATTTACAAACCTGTTTCTGAATGCCATTAGGAACGTATGAACTTGGAAATGAACTTGCAAAGTTGGAAAGAAAATTCCAAATATGTCAGTGAAAATTGAGCTGAAAGCAATGATAATGATCCTATGTTTTTGCCATAACTTGTGTAGGTATAAGACATCAAGAAGGTTTGGCACGATGGGTTATGAAGAAGATTTCCTTCGTTATCTGCAACAACTTTTGTCTGACGTTGATAGAAGAATAAGACGAGGTCATTCTCGGCTTGTTACCACCCAAGAAATCATGAAAGTAATGCTTAGACTTTCATTTCTGATTTCACCATTGTCTAAAACAAACTTTTTGTTGCAAAAGCTTGGCCTAACAGTTGATGAAATGTTTTAGGAAAAACAGTTGGGCAAGTTAAACACTGACAGTGAAAGAGAAAAAGAAGCTCAACTTACAGAGAAAGTGAACTCACTAGTCGAGCAGGTAGTATATGTTTGGTTTGAAACCCACAGGGTTTGAATTAATTTTGCAAAAGTGATTTGTGATTTTGCAGTAGTAAAATGTACAAATTTCCTTCAAAGTTCAATGAAATTCAGAGAAAGTAGTGGAGGCATGACAAGTGGAAGCATAGTTGGAAGCACTGCAGCGTTTCGCTTGTTAGCTTTCGTAGTGCTAATTTTAGGGTCTAACTTCAAGTTTCGAATGGAAACGAAATTTTCATAAATGCATGCTGCAACATCAGTTGCAAGTGGCCGTAAAAGTTATGTCACACCACCAAATGTTGATTCCTGGTTTTCAAATACTTTCCAAGATTTGGCTCGTGAAAATCGTCAATCGGTTCACAAATCATGAATCATTGTTTTGAGCCCTGAAACTACCTCTGAAAATCTTGTAAACGTACATACAAAAGCAGCTTTAGAACTTTGTTGAATTGCAATATATTTGTTATATAGGCTGAGAAATTAGGCTGTGAAGGTAAAGTAGAAGAAGCTCAAGGGGTTATGAAGTTGGCTGATCAATTGAAGGAGGAACGTGATCTCCTCACATCAAAGGTAAATGCAATATAATGAATTTTGTGTACTTGCAGTATTTTACTGATGTTTGCAAGCTACCATGAGGCCCACAAGTTTTTCATGTTTGTTTACGTTTCAAAACAGGTACGTTTGCTAGGCAAAACGTGCATGTTCTAGCAAAAGTTCATTACATTTCAGCAAACATCAAAGAGTCACAAGCTGAATTCCGCCAAAACATGCATAATTTTCTTGTCAAATGCGAACGTTTGAAATGTAAGCATACATGAAATAAATCGCAAGCCGCAGGGTAGCTCGCGAACAACAGTAACAATTTTTAATCTTTGTCAATACCTTGTACATACCGTAAATGCTCGTTTTAGCGCCGCACTCAGGATGAGAAAAGTTTAATAAGCGCCGCTCCCGATTTAGCGCCGCACCCTTGCAACTATGGTGCGGCGCTTAAACTTGATAGGCTACACCACACAAATAATTTACACTGTATATCACGTAAACAGTTGACACTATAAATCATGGAAACAGTTTTTGATGATTCGCTAGGTTTTCGAACAATAAAAATTGTTAAGGTGAACCTTTAGTCTTAAGTTATTTAATAAGGACTGCTCTGGTTAACCGCTGCTCCCGATTAAGCGCGGCGCTCAGAATCAGAAAAATTTAATAAGCACCGCGGCGCTAAAACGAGCATTTACGTTAAGTAGTTTTTCTGTAGTTTGGCCTTATTAACTACTTCAAAGTAAATTATTACAATTCAGTCTTTGCTGCAAATAGAAATTTTCTTAATAAAACAATCCGTCTATCTATCTTGCAATTCAGGTCAAAGATCCAAGTTTCAATGGGCAAGAAAAGTTAATGGAAGTTTGTGAAGTTTGTGGAGCATTCCTAATTATTGGTGATGCACAGATCCGCGTTGATGATCATCTTCAAGGCAAACAACATAAAGGATATGCTCAAATCAAGGCAGCCGTTGAAGAACTCAAGGTATAAAGATAATAAAGCTATAGATAGATCAAAGATTGGGACAGCTAGTTTGGTTCATCATATACTGCAGACTTTACCTACTTGAATATGTACTGTTGGTTTATGCTGAAAAAAATAACGTTATACAAATGCTCGTCTGATTTAGTCAGAAACGGTATTTACTGTAGCTGTTGCTATTTTTGCTAATTAAATTTGCATATGCCATGTAGAACCGTCCATGGCTGAAAAAGCAACCTTCCAAAGATCGTGGTGAGGGTGACAAGGAGAAGTGTAGTACATCTGTGGATAAAGAGAGACGGTCACAGGATAAGGAACGCCGTTCCGACAGAGATCGTGACCGTGGGCGTCGGGATCGTGACCGGAGTTCTCGTGATCGTGATCGTGATCGCGATCGCAAAGACCGTGATCGGCGAGATCGTGACCGCGACAGAGATCGACGTCGTGATCGCGATAGAGATCGGGACCGACGTCGGTCCGACCGAAGTCGTAGTCGAGACCGCGATCGGAAACGTAGTAGCCGCGATGAAGGTCGAAGTCGAAGCCGAGACAAGGACGAAAGTCGCCGAAGCAGTCGCCGAGGAAGTGACGAAAGTGGCAGAAAGAATGACGATCGTGGCCGAGAGAACGAAGATAATGGGCGACGTGATGAAGAAAAGAATGAAGGTAATGAAAGGCAAGAAGAAAGTGCTTCAAGAGATGAGAAAATGGCGGAGAATGCGAAAGGTAGTCAAGATGAACCAAGGTAAGTGAGCTTGTAGGTGTTTTAGTTCAGATTTCGTCTCATTCAAGTCTTGTTGGTCAGTCAGAACATGTCGGCTCTTGGCAAATATATGTATGCAGAAGCTGCTGCAGGTATCTAGTTGTATAGTTGTTTCTAAAAGCACAACTTCGACATCACCAAATTGATTTGAGCTTCATCTCTGCCAATTAACAAAGCTTACACGATATTAATACTTTGGCAAAGGCAGTATATATTTGGGGATAGACTTGGTATTTAATGCATTGAAAGCAGTGGTTGCAGATATCTGTGCATTCGTCATCAAATGTGATCGGTTTTCAACAAGTTAGCTACGTCAACAGTTTGACCGTCAAGAGGTATACATTTTCTTGCATCCATGTAATACATTCATTTATTCAGCCTTTTAAACCACGCGACAGGACTTTCTTTTCAAAACGCATTTTACAAGAAAATGTCTGATTTCACTGAATGTTTTCTTGTGCTTGGTTTTCTCAATTAATTTTCTGATGTTTCCAGACAGCATTAAAAAATTAAAGCTGGCTTTGTAGTAATTCTGCAATGTTTAATTTCATATTTTAAAACCAGGAGTAATTACTCTCAAGTCAAAAATGGAGTACTCAGGTATCTTAGCTTATTAATGTCGACTCTCATGAAATGAGTGATAGAGATTGATCATATTTTGCCATGGAAATATATAGAAGGAAAAAGAGCAAAACAGTATTTTCTACTAGAGGAATTTGGCTAACGCTCAAGGTACACAATATTTCATTTCAAAGTCGCAAATTGTTTTGCAGAAAAAAGCGTTGGCGAAGTTTCTCGATAGTCGTAGATTTTTAAAAGTGAAAAGATTCCCAAATCGAAAACTGAAGTAAATACCAAGATACCAAATTTAATCTAGTTCAGCTGTTCAGTCGTTGATTTTTCTTGTAGAGAAGGTTATAGTGCGTGAAATGTAATTTCTAAAACATTTTAGCTTCTTTTTATGGCTTCTATACTATGAATTCATTACTAAAACTACATATTTTTCATTTAGCGCGTCAGACAAACCTGCTGACGAAGTTTAAATTCGACATCGATGGTTCCAATCGTATGCTGCTAATCTTGACTGAACGTTTTTTGAATGCAATAAAGACCTTCGAAAAGTCCTGGTAGATCTTTAGTCTATGTACTAGGTCGGTGTGATTGCTTTCATTTGGGTTCTTAAATATATACTTCTCCATGGTTTAACTGATCATGCTGCAGAATTTGTGTTGTCTTTGTGTGGTGCAGAATTGTAGTAATCGGTTTTTTGATGCCTAATAAACTGTTATGATATGTGTTCATTTTGAACATGAAAATTCCTTCTTTGGAGTAGTTTTTGTGTTTGATATATAGAGTCCATTAAGCTCTGAGTAATTTATAAACTTATGTATTCTGTTTGAAAGTGACATCATCCAACATGGATAATGTTTTATAAAGATAATTATTCACATTCATTAGAGTAATGTATTCTCAATTCTAAAATACAAAATTTTAGCATCTGTTGTTCTAATTTTCTTGCATAGAAATAGCATCGAATGGTTCTCTCTGCCCGTGCGCGGGCCTTGACAGGTGCCGTCCGTGTGGTGTAGGCCTGGTCACGAGTTTTCAGATGAAAGTTTTGACTTTACAATCTTATTTTTAAGTCTGATAAAGTTTTGTTACCTTTCGTTTGTACGAAATTTGTAAGTGCCAGGCAAGGCTGCGCGGTAGGCCACAGTATTGGAAGGAAAAATGTAAAACAACGTAGGAGAAACAAAATTTGGAGGATGCGGGCATCGATCCCGCTACCTCGCGCATGCAAAGCGCGCGCTCTACCATTTGAGCTAATCCCCCTTGCTCATTTCGAGGGGATTAAAAACACATTATATCGATTATTTTTGTAGATTTATTTGAAATGATTTAAAAACAGTTCGAGAATTTTTCTGTTATGGTTATGCCAGTGATAGAAACAACTAACTCCCCCTGGTAATTTGTGCACTTTATAATATTTCTTATATTTTTACTTGATATTCCAGGGGGGGATGTGAGTGCTCACAGTTCGAATTCCACTTTGCCACGAATCCAGTTGTCGAGGGAACTGAAGAAGTTATGAATTTCGAAGGCGATGTACAGTAAACTTTTGAAGCCAAACTATAACTTGGAGAATGGAATTTCACTGAGAAACAAGCTAAGAAGACTGACAATGGAAAAAAGAAATAAGGTTTGGGTGTTATGCGGTGTTCTAATAACAACTCTATTTTATGTTGCATATTCGATGCATTCCACCTTTGCTCAATTGCGAAGCCGGTCTATAGTCACAGTTTCTAATCAAGTTAACGCTCAAACTAGCGTAGAACAATCCTGTCCGCTAACTGAACCGGTTAAAACAAGCGATGGAACAATTTCCTTCCGTATAGGAATAATTTCAGACTTAGACCACAACTCAAAACATCCAAGTAAACTGTTTACCTGGGTCAGCTACTTAAAACGTGGCAAATTAATAGTTAATAGTAATAAATTGGATAATAAAGTTAGCGTTTCGTGGGAGGAAGCAAATATAGAATTGACTTCGCACCTAGCACAAGGCGGTCGAGGGATGGAGCTTTCCGAATTGGTTTGCTTTGATGGCAAAATTTTAAGCCTGGACGATCGTACTGGAGTGGTGTATCAAATAATTGAAAATCATGTTGCACCGTGGGTAATAATGTCTGATGGTGATGGCCATGAAACCAAAGGTTTTAAAGGTGAATGGTCAACTGTGAAAGATGGCCAAATGTATGTTGGAGGCCTTGGTAAAGAATGGACTACGAAAACAGGTGAAGTTTTGAACTATAATCCACAGTATGTGAAAATTATTGGACCAAGCGGTGCATTGACTCATGTGAACTGGGTCGATAATTACAACAAATTGTTAAAAGCAGCCGGAATTGAACCGCCTGGATATTTAATTCATGAGTCTGCCGTTTGGAGCAGTGTCAATAAGAAATGGTTTTTCCTACCGCGCCGAGCTAGCAAATTAAGGTATGATGACGAGGCAGATGAACGACGTGGCACTAATATGCTGCTTTCATGTAATGAGGACTTTAGTACTTGTGATAGGACATTTATAGGTCCTCTTAACAAGACGCATGGTTTTTCGTCTTTTAAGTTTATACCTGGAACTAGGGAGCAACAAATTGTGGCATTAAAAACAAAAGAAGTGAATGGGAATATTGCATCGTATATCATGGCATTCGATTTACATGGTAGAATGTTGATGCATGAGCAGAGAATACCTGGTAGTTATAAATTTGAGGGTATTGAATTTTTGTGATGATTGAGTATCTAACATTTCTCCTCAATTGCAAAATGAATTGATATAGAGTGAATTAGACAATTTGTAATAATTTATTAGTGTGTTTTGATATGGTTGACAATCTATTTATAAAATTACTCGAGTTTCAGCCAGGGTTCGACAACATTAATGCCACTGGGTTTTATTTTTCTTCAAAGGACTTCATAATTCTCTGTCATGACTCTGACTTTTTATTCACATTTTGGTCTAGTGTCTTCTTGCTCATTATGAATGGTTCATGAAATGCTTCATGCAAGCGTTTTGCCTTCAAGAAAAAAAAACATTACAGTCAATCTCAGCTCACTTTTCACTGAAATATTTGGAACTTTATTGCGAACTAAGCTAGTTTTTTTCCAAGTTCAAGTGTTCATAATGAAATTCAGAAACAAGGTTGTAAACAAAGCCTCTGATAGGTTGCTTACAAAAAGCAGCCTATCAAATATATCTAACAATCCTAAACATAAACTTTCTAATTTATTAGTGTCAAGAGACTCTTTAGCCTAGGACTTAAGAAGTAGCCGTGACTTTTCAACTCCTATTGCAAGAACAAATAGATTTTTAAATTTGTTTATTCCTGCTAGTATAAGAGAATTCTCGTAATTTTGTAATTGAATCTTTTAACTTTTATGCAAATTTGTAAAATACTATAACTTTTGTCAATTTTATTCCACTGTATATGTAAAGGTTGCACGCAATTCAGTTGTAATATAGCTGCCATGTGTTCCTTTTTCTAATAAACTTCTAAAAACTTCTAAACCTGTTCTTGAATTTCATTAGGAAAATTTGAACTTAAAAATGAACTGGCAAAGTTGGCAACAAAGTCCAGAATATTTCATTAAAAAGTGAGCTAACAGTTAAACACATCCTTAACTCTGTATATGAACCATATTATGATGTGACTATTTGGTACCTTTTGCGGCCCAAATCCAGGACACAATGCAATATCATCTTGCGAAGCAGATATAATATTTTCTAGTGACTGAAAAAGTTTAAAAGACACTTTTACTCACTATTATTTAATATAGGCATTTCTAAATGTTATTTTGCTTACCTCAAAAGTAGACAACAACGTTACCGTGTCTGTTTTGTTCACAGATTTTACAGATGTCAGACAATCTGTTAACTAGTATAGTAGAAAAGTATAGTTCAGCTTTGCGAGATATATTAGAAAAAGGCATTTGTAGTACATGTCAAGTGCTACTCTCATTAAATAGTCTCTCCTACTAACAAACTACCTACAAAACTAATCAGCTAACAACCTTTATGCATTTATGATTTGGTCAATGTCAAGATAGTTTTATTTCCTCATTGGTGACTAGGGATAAACCGATAATCGGAAAATAATCAGAAAAGACCGATAATGGTAATCGGTTAGTTTTAGACATCGGTTATCGGCCAATTGCATGGTCATTATTGGCCATGCATCAGCTGTCCAATCAACGTATATAAATAGCATTATTTTTGAAAATGCGTGGCATAGTTTGAAACGTTAAAGTTTGAGGTAATGATAAGTCAAAGGTTGACAGTTCAGTGTGAGAAACAAAAGGATTAAAAAACAAATGATTTTTGTATTATTCTGGTGCCATGCAAAATGTAAGAAGTTGCATAGGAAATTCACGAATAAGTATCAGTAACAACCGATAAATCGGCCCATCTCATTAAAAATCGAATCAGAATTTATCGGCTTGGTATATTGGTCTTTTACTCAATCGGATCATCCCTATTGGTGACCTATACTCCAAAGCAGAATAGCCTTTTTTTGCAAAGGGTATAAATCTTACCTTTGATAAATAGTCTGTACTGGTTTGGCCCTGAAGTGCATCAGGTGGCTTATTTTCATAGATTTTGTACATTTCTATGTAGCGGGCTGTCTCTTCAGGGCTAATGGATAAAATTAGAAATTATTGCAGTTTTCTGTGTAGCACCATTGTTATAGGATGCACTTACCTCCACGCCAACATCAGAGTACAGTCTGCTAGAATAGCTATTTTTGTCAAGTCCTTTAATGTTTTATGAGGATCTTTCTGTACGAATGGAAAAAAATAATTGGTTACTTGTCAACGTTTGTTTTGCAATTCTCTCCAAGTGATAGCATGCCCTGAGAAGTGAAGTGCTAATGTAAAGGTCTGTTGTTGTGAGATATACTGGGGTGAATGAATGTTTTGCAAGTTTCTTTGAGTGCTAGCCACACCGTGACAAGCAAAGAAGCAATGTATTATCATGTTTTGTAACTCTTTGATTGATAACCACACCAGAAAGATTGTTACTTCTATGAAGTTCAACTTACTACATCGACTTGCACCAGCAATATTTTCACTTCGTAACGATTTCCAAGTTGTTTTAATCTTTCGTGAATGTAATCCGGGTTAAAATTGTGATAACGAATACTAAAAAATATGTAGTTTAATAGTTTGAAGCTTAAAGCTAGATGTATTAATGTAACTCTGCAAGACAATACGATTCAATGGAAATTGACAACTTCAAAAATTATTCACAACCCAATGTGTTAGCAGGCCATTTAATTGACACCATAATGAAGACATTAAATTAAAGAGTTTCAAATTCTCACCTCAAAAATAAAGCACATATTCTTTGTCCCATGACATAATCAGGAATGATGTCACCATATTCCCAGGGTACATTTCGAAAAAACTTCAGAACTGGATTTCCTTTCTAAGCAAAGATAACGAACTGCTATTAGTCTACAGATTTCATGCTAGAGATTTCAGCATGTTTTATGTTAGATGCTTGTGTTGTAATAGTTGTGTATATACCTGTCTTTGATTAACAATCACTGCATTTGGCTTTGATGTTGTAACCAGTCCTTGGTTTGAGCTACTAAACAACAGTCAGACTCTATGGTGAACCTAATCTCTTCTTAGGCCTGGTTTACACTGTTAAAGTTTCTGTGATCAAAGTGGAAATTTCTGATTGGTAATTCCTTAGTTTTCAAGGATTTGCTAAAAATATTTAAGGGAACTAATACAGTGCTCAATACTGAACTACTTCACTCTGATATTTCTTCCAAATTTTTCAGAATGCAGAATTTCCCTGTGAAAAATTTCTACTTTGATCAAAGAAACTTTGATAGTGTAAACTGGCCTCTATACCTGTACAAAAATTGTTATTGCTAGTGATTGTGTCCTCACAAATATTGCCTGCTATAATTTCAATTACTAGCCACCTGTTCAATTCGAGGTATTCCAATTCGATAATTTAAGACATACTTAAGAACAGTTAACATTTATCATTTATGTTACTACCATTTGCAAGCAACCGTTAACTGCAAATGTTTTTTCATGTTTGTTTACATTTGTAAGTTGCCAGTGGCATAGCCAGAACCTAACTTTTGGGGGGGCGAATACATTTTAGAAAGGTCAGGGGCATGCTCACTTGGGAAACTTTTCAGTTTTCAAAGTGAGATGCCCCCCAACGTATTTCTAGCCGGTTTCCAACGCTTTAAAAAAGTGGCTCTCAAATAATTGGGGGGGGGCGAAGCCCCCCTTGCCTCCCCTTGTCTACGCCCCTGAAAGTTGCACGTTCGCTGTTTGAAATGTGCACGTTTGCATGAGAGCAGAAGCATGTTTTGACAGAAAATGGGCGTAACCTGTGGTCAAAACGTGCTATTTCCCTCATTCAAACGTGCACGTTTCAAACAGAAAACATGCAACTTTCCAACGTAAACAAATATGAAAAAACGTTTGCAGTTAACGGTTGATTGCAAATGGTAGTATACCCTTAAACTTACGCAGATTCAGAAGATTTCGACGTCGAGGCTTTTGGCGCTTCATAATGTTTAGTATTTTCAATAAAAGCAAAAGTTTCTTTAAAATTGTTACCAACAGTTTTTTCGCTAAGTTTACTTTTACTGGATTCACCCTTGTTACTAATTTTACCATGGGTTATCTCCTTATCCAAAAATTGCGCTTTAGTTGCGTGAGCCTTTCCCTCATAATGAGCGGAATTTTTGTCATTTTGATCGCATGTTTTAACGGCTATTTTCTCACTGTTTTTTGCCGTTTCCGTCTCAGTAATACTAGGTTTACGTTCTTTGGGATTCCTTGTTTTATTTCTACGTGTGAAAACTGGCGTAACTTGAACAACTTCGTCTAAATCGTCCAAAACGGGTATATCAAATGCTTTTCGTTTATTAGTTTTGTCCGCCATGTTTTTTGGCTACGTTTAAGGTTTTTCCTGCGGCCTGGGTACGAAATCCTAAAAAATTTGCTTACATTTTGGAATAAAGATATACTTATTTTAAAATTTTTTCTTGCCTTTCTCGCGTTTTTTGTATAACTCTTTTTGTATTTATGGTCAGAAAAATGTTAGTGAAGTGGAGAGAAGGTGGGATACAAAAAGTGTAGCCACTTGCCGACTCCCGGGAATGTTCAGAACTCCATACGAGTTCTCCGGATTTGAACCAGGGACCTTTAGATCTTCAGTCTAACGCTCTCCCAACTGAGCTAAGTCGGCTTGGCTGGGGGTAATTGGTTTATTAATGCGCTTTATAAAGTTCCCAAATGAAATGGAGAAGAGACGCTAGAAAATTTTTAAAATTTCAATTCAGCCAATCAGGAGCCTCACGGCAGTGCGTCACGGACATGGCCACGGAGAAAGAGAGCCGCTTTATATTCGCGGGCGCATTGTTTGTTTTCAAAATTTTATTATGTGATTTCAAGATTTTTAGGCACACATGTATGGTGGCCGATCGCTATCATTCGTTTTTTTATTTATTTTTAAAGCTTTTTCAAATGATTTTCAATAGAAAGTCAAAATTAAAAGCAAACTGAGTTTCAAATCAAAATAAAAGTAAAACAAAAGTAAAGTCGCTTTGAAATTAAA
>JAOBYK010352798.1:0-17123 GCA_025434845.1 Phenganax subtilis | reverse complement strand
TTATGCATATAAAATTGGTTATTGTTTTTGGTTAAGTATATTGAGTATCAAAGATTTTGGTTTTGAAATTATAGATCAACAATTTTTTTTGTTGCATGCATATTAACCTTGCGAATTCTTACCTATTTACATGGATATTAATCCTGATAATTTCGTGGATGTTGGAAGATGTAATATAAGACATATAACAAGTTCAAACGAATTTAAAAGATTGGTGTGAACATTAACATTTACTTTAGTTTGCGATGGATTTGAGTTCGTATTGTAAAGATGTGGATTTAACAAAGATTTCTTGTATTAATAATCGTTATACTTTGGTGAGAAAATTAAAACGTGATGATTTTGATCGAATGTATTTGCAGTTGATGTGTTTTGAAAAAGAACAAGTGTTGCAATTGAGTACAACGCCTTACAAGATCGATAAGGCGATCGACTTTATGTTTAGTTCTTGTAATATGGAGGATGATCGAGATGAGAAATTGATTGAAATGTCTAGCATATCTTTAATGCAAACGTTGCGTTTGTTTTGTGTCGTATTTTGTTGTTCAAAAAAAACGTTTACATGGACGAAGGAAAACATTATTCAAGAACAATTTGTTATACTGTTTGAAATTTATGAGACGTTAACAAATGTATGACATAGAGCGGATATTTTTATTTCTAAAGAAAGAAAATCGGTTCATTATTTTTGGCAAAAATCGAACGAACACACCGAAAAAATAATCGAGAGAATTGCGCAAAATTTAATAAACGTTGTTGAGGATCAAATGTACATTTACATGATTGAACATAATTGCGATATTTACTATGAAAATCATTTGATTTCGATATTAAAATCAACGTTTAGTGGAGTTGAAATTGATTCTGGACCATTTGGTAAAATATGCAAATACTTTTGATTGGACACTTTAAATATTGTGGGGTTTGAGTATCTAAAGAAAGGATTATCGTTCTTGCAAACACGGTGGTGATATGGTGGAAAAAGGCTATGAGATTTTATTAAAATTTAATGTAATGCCATAATGTTGTAATTGTTGTTATTATACATTTCTAAAGCTAAGTCTTTGTACTCGTTATATTTCTTGTAATTAAAATTAGGTTTTTTTCTATGTTTGTTTACTTTATAAAGGATATATTCACATAATTGTTTCGTAAATTGTTTTTTGTTCTAATTTCTTTTTTTTTGTTTGTTTTTTCTCCATTTGCTGTGGCAATGACGTACGTACGCTTCTACGAGTTCGTAAGAGTTACTGTAATACATTCCTTTGATTTCTTCTTCTGTAAATACTGTTACATTATCTTTGGACCAAAACGTGCGCCAAAAGAAATTTGCGTTGTTTAAATCGTAGTGTTTAATAAATTTTTCAAACGACTCAAAGTAATTTTCTATCCATTGAATGTGAATATTAGGTTTGCAAATTGGTTTGATTTCTTTCATTTCCAAGTGAATAAATTGCAGTAGTTCTCTTTTTGATAGTGTTTTCAATTAGGTGACGGGTTTATCCATTACGTGAAGTCTGTAAAGTACAATTATTAAAAAATATCAGCAAGTTACCCTGTGGTGACAAGACATTTACAGTGCTTTTGGTTTTCAACAAATTGTTTCCTTTTGAAGAAATTGATTATTACAGTTTAGAAGAGCTTTGCAGGAGAGAAGAGTTTTATTTACTTGGTTATTTGTTGATTGTGAGATATCGATATCATATTGCAATTTTTTTTAACAAAGAATTGGATTATTTTACGAGACGTAAGCTATACACTAATTTTAAACCTACTTGCATTCAATCATGTTGTTGGGATAGGGTTTTAGGGTTACTTTTAGTTTGCAAACTTTACGAGATAAAGTATAATGAATATTTTCCAAAAGTTTCTATTTGTAATTTTTTATCTATGCAAATGATAATGATATATGAAAAGTTTAATGATTCGTATTATGAAAATATTAAGCTAACTAACTTAGCTCTAACATTATTTTACAGTAATTGTATTAAAGTATATCTGTGATCAATTAATCTAATTCAATACTATCAATTTGAGTACTTTCATCCTATCTTTCAAACATATGGCTGTAATGATTTTGACAAAGTTTGCAATTTGGAGAACAGAAAACGTACGCTTGGAACAATTCTTTGTGTTCATTTTCCAAATCATGTTTGGTTTTCTTTAGCTGTTCTCTTAATATTATGATTCGGTTTTTGTAACCACATATTTTTTCTCTTAGCGTATTATTTTCCTCGGTTACTATATTGTATTTTTCTTTGCACTCTTCTACTTCTTTTTGTAAAATTGTAATTGTCGATATTAGTGTTTTTATGTCGTTGGCCATCCTTATATTTTTTTAAGAATTCCAATTGCTGTTCTTTTTTCCTTTTTTAAATTGACTGTCTTGCTGGTCTTGCGATTATGATTAAAAAAGACAACAGCACCTGTTTTTATTTGTGCTTTATTATTTGTAATTTGAAACCAAGTTTTCTCTTAATATACATTTTTAATTCTGTTTCCATAATTCATTTTTTCTTGATAGTTTCCTGTGTAAAGTATCTCATGTCTAAATAGTTTTCGAACATTAAGTTGAATCCGCATAAACAATGAATAAAGTGCAGAGAATATTTCTTTTTCCATGCATGCTTTAAGTAAATGTTTTGATTTTTCACCATGTAATATATCTTCTTTTTGTATTACAAATTTACTATCATTTAAGAAACGTAATGGTGTTTTTTTATAAAAATGACTTATGTCTTGTTTTAAATGTCTGTCGCATTCTTCTTTTGTTAAAAACACTGGTATTAACGCGTTCACTTGTAAATTCCGACCTTCCAGTAATTCTGCACTGGCGCGACGTCTTTCTTCTTTGATAAATAATTTTTGAAATTGAATGTTCATCATCAAGGTGACAGCTTTCGCACTTTTGAACATTTTATCGTACATATCAAACGTCATCATTTTTCTGTCTTTAAGATCCAGCCATTCTGACTGGTAATTAAGTTTGCTTCTATCTGATACTTCACAAGCTACTAATTTATTATCATCAGAAAATCGATAACCTTTGACATCGTATTTTTTACCTAAGATTCTACAACCACCTTTTTCCATTTTGAATGTGGTTTGTGTCGTGGTCGGTTGTGGTTTTATAATATTCCTGGGAATAATTTAATTATTTTTAATAAAAAACTAAATCAATTGAAGAAAGAATGGGTGGAGTTGGTGGACGAGAAATTCTATGATGTCTTATTGAATATTATGCATATTTTGGATTGCGAATGTTTTTTGATAGGGAAAAGATGTTATTTCAGAGAGGTTTCTATTTTTGAAATGAAAATACAACGATCCTACACTTATCAATTATATTAATCCAATGTAAAACGCAAATTTAAAGATATGGATTTTTTTACGTATAAAATTCATAGATTGCCTTTTTTAAATTATAAATTTGACGGTAATTTTTAGTCCGCCTAGCCTGTAGGAGGGGCGGAGTCTTAAAATGGGCTTGGGTCTGTAGTTAGCTTTTTTTTTAATTCTCGGTGTTAGAAATTGGCACATCCACAGGTGACCCAAATAGGTCTCATGTAGAAACTACAGCAAGACGTATATATGTCACATAACAGACACTGAAGCCACTGATTGGTGGTGTTGCACTGTGGTTTCGCTAACATTTTCCTGTTGATGTTGTTGAGCATCAATGCTTTTGTCCCTTTTGTGCTTTTGGTCCAAATTTTTTCATTTTGCATTGAAGAATGTGAACTTTGAGTTTTGGATTAAACAAAAGTCAAGATCGACTACTAGGTAAGTAAAAATCATGATGCTTTTAGCAGAAATTATATTGAATGTTACCTGCCGATTTCTGAATTATAGGCTATGTGCACATGAGGGATGTTTTAAAGCATTTCAAAAAACGTTTGTGTCTCGTTTATCGTTTTAACGCTTAGTTAACTCTTTCCAAGGGAAAATATTTTCAATATATTAAATTAGCTGCAGTGAAAACACGAATAAAAACGCTCAAAAACGTCACCGTGTGCACATAGCCATAGTCGTAGATTCATTGTTATTTGCACAACTATGAATGGTCTTTGGCATTACCTGGCTATACATGCGGTGGCTCTTGTATTTAGACAAAACATGATAAAATATGTTTGAACTATCACTTGTGGTGATTATTTAGCTCATGGGTATTGGTGGTATTTGTTTGACGTCTACAAAATATTACTTTATTGCCAAATTATTTTATCGTCTTGGCAGTGAATGTTGTAGGAAACATACACACTACCTACCAATGAGTGCTTTACTAATAATCAGTTAGGGACACTGAAAGATCGTGACTAAAGAAAACTTGCGCATTATTTACTAATAATTGCCTTTCTTATAATGTAATTAGTTGGAAACTGTTGTAATTTAACTGTTGAGAAAGGTCGTGACTCTCTCAAAAAGCAGCCCATTATAAAGTTGTGGCTGAGGAGTACCTAGCCTTCTGTAACTTTCAAAGTCATACTAAATTATTGCTTGGCAATGTATACCTTAGGTTCTGCTATTTTCATATGCATTATTGACTAATTTTTTTTGTTATTGTCATACATGGATCAAGTTTCTATGGGCATTTATATTTTCTCAGTCTGGCATATTGCTAACACAGGTCTAGAGCATTATTTTGTTCTGCATTGAAGAGGCGGGGATAGGGGAAGCTTGAGCAAGTAACCATTCAGCTGTTAAAATGCTAGTGTAAAATCCCAGACCACCTTAAATATGGCAATGAGTAGTTCAAGTTTTGTTATTATTGCAAAACGTTTACTCTTGTTTTTGATTTTTTCAGGTCCTGATGATGCCTCCTGCCAAATCTGGAATAAGACAGAAAATTAATTTGAATTCTAGTGCTAGACAAATGAATGACGGCAATAGACAAATGAATGCCCATGTTATATTTATGAATACCAGAGTTGAAACAATGAATGCCAAAGTTACACCAGCAAATGCTAAAAGTATAACATGCAAAAGTACAAATCAATACAATAGCTGTCTACATGTTAAAATACAACGTGACCGAGAACCAAGTAGAATTCCTTCTAGTAAACTTTGTCGCATATCAAGCAAAAGTAGAAAGTTGAGGAAAGCCATTCAAAGAGAAATAAAGAGAAATATACCAGCATCTTCTCATATTCATCGATATTTCAAACCTCTTCACTTCACAGAAACAATAAGCTTATCAAAATAAACTTATTTCAAATTTAAATGACATTGACAATGGTTTTAGCTCTTAGTTATGGCAAACAGATTCTCAAACAAATCGATACATCATGCAGTACATAGTAACAATACAGAATTGACACTATAAACTGTAGTCTATATAATTAGACTTAGTCTTACTAAAAAATATCACTCACTACTAGCCCCCCTGCTCCATCAAGTTGTAGTCACTTAATACCCATTTAGTACCCCAAATACAGTAGGCGGAGCAAACGCCTGAGCAGGCGTCTTGTTTTAGTGGAAAAGAGGTTGTTGATTTCTTAATATTTCATTTTAATCGTAAACACATATTGATTGCTTATAAGGGTGGCGACATTGAACAGGATTTGTTGTATAGTATGAGTATAGATTATTGCATAAAATTAGAGCTTTTTGGCTGTTTAAAGTGCCACTGCGATGGAAAATTTTGTTGCCTTTTTATTGCATATTTAGAAAGTATATAAGTGATTTAACAAACGTACCAAACATCAGAGTGCAATTCCTTTTTCTTCTACCCTTTTTTTCAACGCAATCATGCAATTTTTAGCCGGATGTGACGTCATTTACTCAACACGCTTTAACACTTTCAAGAGGATAATGTTGTCGAGGGTTATAGTTATCAGGCGTTAGGTTGTATTTTGTTCAAAATTATGTCTTCTGACGACAGCCAGAACTCAAGTTTTGCAACACAGTCCACTGGCGAATTGTCTTTCGTTGAAGAAGTTTTTTGTACTAGCGGGGATGATGTAAATAAGGAGAATAATGTAGACTTGGCCGAAACCTCTGACACTTCAGTAGAACTTGTTGCCACTGAAGAAGAACATGAAGAACACTGACATACTATGACTACGAGAGAGCAGGAGCAGCTAATGCTGTCTGCTAGATTCTCTGGGATAACCTCAACTGATTCCTGGTAGGTTTTCGCTTATATTTACGTGCGTCTTAGTAATATGTTCGTGCATTTACTTGAGCTAAAATATGTGATGGCTATGTTACAGAATACAAATCAATAGTGGTTTCCTTCAAAAATCTTAATTTACTTTCTCCACCTCTGTAGTCATGCAAAACATGTTCAATGAGAAAGGGTTTCCAAGCGTTGTGGGAAGAATACATCAATTTAATTTACTATATAAGTATATTTGAATAGCAAATTATACTTCAATTTAATACATGCTGTCTTTAGCTCAAGTAAATATTTACACAAACATATTACTAAGACACACGTAAATAAGTTTATAAAATTTAACATAAATATGTTTGTGTATTTACTTGAGGTAAAAGATAACATGTATTAAATTGAAGTATAATTTTTAATTCAAGTATACATATATAGTAAATTAAATTGATGTATTCTTCCCACAATGTTCGAAAACCCTTTCTCATTGAAAACGTTTTGCGTGACTACGGAAGTGGAGAAAGTGAACTAAGATTTTTGAAAGAGACCACTATTGATTTGTGTTCTGTAACATAGCCATCACATCTTTTAGCTCAAGTAAATGCACTAAAAAAGACACACGTAAATATAAACGAAAACCTACCAGGCATCAGTTGAGGTTTCCCCAGAGAATCTAGCAGACAGCAGTAGCTGCTCCTGCTCTCTCGTAGTCATAGTATGTCAGTGTTCTTCATGTTCTTCTTCAGTGGCAACAAGTTCTACTGAAGTGTAAAAGGTTTTGGACAAGTCTACACTATTCTCCTTATTTACATCATCCCCGCTAGTAAAAAAAACTTGTTCGACGAAAGACGATTCGCCAGTGGACTGTGTTGCAAAACTTGAGTTCTGGCTGTCGTCAGAAGACATAATTGTGAACAAAATGCAGCCTAACGCCTGATAACTATAGCCCTCGACAACATTATCTTCTTGAAAGTGTTAAAGCGTGTTGAGTAAATGACGTCACATCCGGCTAAAAATCGCCATCCCGCTAATTGGTAACTCAGTAATGGTGGACGAAAATTTTGCATGTTTGCATTAAAAAAAAAAGTAGAAGAAAAAGGAATTGGATGCTGATGTATGGTACGTTAGTAGTGTGAAATTAAGCGTTCTGGCTCAAATTTGCATAATTAGCCCAGCCCCCTTTTTGGTTTTCATAATTTCTCCTAAATCAGTATGGAAACAAGCGTTTCGGTCAAAAATTTGTCGGGATGTGCAAATAAGCTAAGAACCTGTCAATCATTTATGCTAATGAGACGAAAAGTCTTTCATGGCTCAACACGGATGAGTTTGCGGAATCCTCAAACCAGGTGTGTCTAAAGACGTTTAACTAATTTGCATATTATTAACATGCCTATACACGTTCTTAGATCCTAAATTTTGATTGGCTAAAATGTTTGGGGTTTAGTGTATAAAAGTAAGAGAAAAACCTATAGATAAGAACAAAATGGAAAATTCAAACCCACAAAATTATTTAGCTAATGATATTCAAAAACTTATGGATGAAGGAGGAAATTATGAATATAATCTTGGAAAGAAAAAACGAATTGCTCATCATAAAAATCCTCAACCTGAAAATAAGGAGATTTTAAATAGAATTTCCTCAAAGCAAAAAATTCCGATCATAGAATAAAATAAGGAGGGAGAAATAAAATCTAAGGAAGTTAAAAATTTACAAAATACAGGAGTATTTATAAAACATGAAGGAAATGTATAATTATACACCTGAGGATCTAAAAAATATGGAGAGATTTGGAAATTTAAAAGCTGTTGATAAAATTCAAAATTTTAAACCAAGACAAACGCTTTGAGAAAAATATGATAAGAATACAGCTCCCATGGAAATTAAACCAAAACAAGAAAATACAAGTTTATCCGTCTGGCAAATTATACAAAAACGAAAACTGCAGCATCAGCAAAAAGCAAAACAGAAAAATGTTGAGATTGGGGATTGTAGAAGAGCTGCTGAAAAGAAGAAAAAACTTAACCAGGATCTCAATGACGCTAAAAAATCAATCAATACAAAAATTGAAGCAGAGGATATTTTAATTAATACATCAAAATTTACAGAAAAAGATTTATGCCAAGAAATAAGAGATCGTAATAATATTTATTAAGGACTATCATGACTTATATTTAAAAACAGACGTTTTACTTTTAGCGGACGTGTTTGAACAATTTCGTAAAGTATGTCTTAAAAATTATGGCTTGGATCCTACCTGGTATTTTACCTCTCCAGGCTTAGCTGAGGATGCATATTTAAAAATAACCAATGTGAATTTAGAACTTCTTTCTGAAGAGAATATGTACCTTATGTTTGAAGAAGGCATACGAGGTGGCGTATCTATGATTTCCAAGCGGCACATCAAAGCAAACAATAAATACCTAAAAACTATGATCCAGCCAAACCCAGTATTTTTATAATTTACCTAGACGCAAATAATCTCTACGGGTGGGCTATGATGATGTGTCTTCCTTCACATGGTTTTGAGTGGATGTCTTCAGAAGATCTAGAAAACTGGTCAAACCTTGGTGAGGGTCGAGGTTGTATTTTAAAAGTAGATTTGGATTACCCCGAACAACTTCATGATTTACACAACGATTATCTGCTAGCGCCCGAAAAAATTAAAACTAAAGTTGGTGAGGGTATCTCCACAGAGAAACTTGTGTGTAACCTGAAGCATAAAAGAAATTATGTACTTCACCATGAAGCCCTAAAAACATATCTAGAATTAGGTGCCGTTCTAAAAAAGGTTTACTGTGGAATAAAATTTTACGAGTCACCGTGGATAAAACCCTATATAGAAAAGAATACAAACCTTAGAGCTAATTCTAAGAACAAGTTTGAGAAAGATTTCTTCAAGCTCATGGATAATTCAGTATTTGGAAAAACAATGGAGAATGTGTGGAAACGTGCCAATGTGGAGTTAGTTAATAATGAAAAAAGATTAAGGAAACTCACGAATAAACCAGAGTTTAAATCCTTTACAAAATTTGATGAGAACTTAGCTGCGATCCATAATTATAAAACAAAACTAGAATTAAACAAACCTATTTACGTGGGTCAGGCTATTTTAGACATCTCCAAAACTTTAATGTTTAGATTTTATTATAATTATTTAAAGAAAAAGTATGGCAACAAAGTCAAACTTGGTTTCACAGATACAGATTCTTTCCTTATTGAAATTGAAATGGAGGACTTTTATAAAGACATTTCTCCTGATCTAGAGGAGTGGTTTGACACCTCTGAGACAGTCACAGACAATCCTTACCTCAAGAGAGATTTCATTGGTTGTTCTGGAGTACGATTAAACAAGAACATTCCTGGGTATTTCTAAGACGAGTGTGGAGGCACCTTGATCTCTGAGTTTGCAGGTTTGCGAGCTAAATTATATGCTTATTTGAAGGACGATTCTTATGAAGTAAAAAGGTGTAAAGTGTAAAGAAATCTGTGATTGACAAGACCCTAAAATTTAAAAATTATTTAGATTGTTTATACAACGGTTTTCCAGTGACAAGAGACATGAATGTGATCCGGGCGAGAAGACATATCCTATTCTCAGAGACTATGAGAAAGATAGCTTTGAGCGCAAATGATGACAAGAGATTTATCCCACCAGATAAAATTAATACCTTGGCTCTTGGGCACCGCCAAATAAAAGAACTAGAGAATTCTAAAATAAAAGAACAGGAAAATTTAAAAAAAAGTTTTCATACGTAACCTGATCCTAAAGTTATGCATGAAAACCAAACCTGTCTAGACTTGCCCAGATGTGCCCAGACTTGTCTGAGCTATGTCAATTTTGTAGAGATTGTCTTCAATATTTAACTCTATTTTTTTATCATAAGCTTGTTTAATAGCTCTATAACTAATTCCAAACAACCCTGCTGCTTTTTTTATACTTGGAAAAACCTCCATTAATCCAGAACTTAAATGAGTCATTCTTGTCATTCTAGGTTTGTCATTATTTATTTTATAACTTTTTTAACAAAAATAAAGTTTTTCCTAGGATCCAATCTCCAGCGAGACCTAAAACTCCAGAAGCAACATGTCGATATTCCTGCATTTCTTTTGAGGATTTATAGTAATCATCTAAAACAGGTTGTCTCTTAAAATTTACCTCTGTTTTTTGAAATTCTTCATGTAATTGTTTCAAAGCCTCATTTGCGACACTGATGTCCGCATTAGCATCTGAAAGTTCTTGACGAAGTCTAGCAAGCTTATTTTTTCTAGAAGTTTCTTTTCCAAACCACTTCTGTTTTTCAAAAGCAAGTTTTTCCAGTGCGAGGTTGTGTGTACGAATTTCTTTTTGGTAGCCAGAATGATTAAGTTTACTAAATAAAAATCCTGCACCTGCAAAAGCAAAAGCAATAAAAATTCCTGTTACTGCTTTAGAAGCCATTTATTTGTCAATATTTTCTGGAATAATTTTTTTGTCTTCGAGATATTTCACCAAAACGGATACAATTATGACAGCACCAGCAAGTTTTAAAGTTCCATTTATATTTTAGGGGGTCCCCAAAGGCTCTCCAAAAGCTTTTTTACTAATCATCGAAACTCCTACAGCTGACAAAGTTAACACAGCTGCGTCGTAAATTTGATTAATAAGTTTAGTCTCAGAAGTACTCATTTATTTAATAAAATTTAAAAAAAATAATTTTAGTCAAAAGTGTCTAGTTTAACATGATTCAGAGTAAGGATCGAAGGTTCTGGTTCGTCAATGATTGGACTAAGAGGTTTTTGTGGTTTAAAGTTCATACCTGTTTTAAAGTAGCAAAATAGTCCAACGCCAAGAATAAAAATTACACCAATGATAGGGAAATACCCATAAGTGACGTCATTTTGAGTTTTTTCAAATTCTTCTTGATGTTTCTTTTTTGCTTCTTTAGCTTTGCAGGACAATTCAGCCCAACGTTTTCTGGTCTTCACCTTTTTTGGATCGTTGATTTATTTTGGGTAGTTATTTTTGATTCTCGCATAACAACTTGTTGATTTTGCATAAGACTAGGTTCTTGAGGGCTTTTTTATTTATTAGATTTTACTAGAAACTACTTAAAAATCAGCCAAGCAAAAAGTTAACAAGTTTTAAGTAAAAATTTTTTACCTAAAGTTTGCTTAAAAATCGACCTAGTAAAAAATTTTTTACTTAAAGTTTACTTAAAAATCAGCCAAGCAAAAAGTTAACAAGTTTTAAGTAAAAACTCAGTAAAAATTTTTTACTAGAAACTACTTAGATTTTGTCCAAACAAGTTTAAGCTGTGATCTCACTAACAGCTTCCACAGCAACATTTAGGTTGGATTCATTACCGTGGTCATTTCCAGCTGTTTTTGCAACTTGTAAATAAAACATACAGACATCATTGACATTAGTAGTTTTTTGAGTAAGATAAAATGAAATACCAAGTGGAAAAACCTGAAACCCACCAAATTTAATGATGTCTTTTTCCTGTATTCTGACTACTTTTATGTCAGAGAGTTTTTCAAAACCGCTTTTCATCCAAATACAAATACTATACTTGATACTAAAATCTGTGATGACATCATCGTTGTCAAACGTGTCATTCAACAAAGTTACATTTGTTTTGTCATTAAAGTGCCCATGACATGAAATGTTTTAATTCACGAGAAAGGGTTATTGATACCAGAGAGTTCATTTATGAAATTATTTTTTTGAAATTTAAAGCTTTTCTTACAGTTTTCTGCTACTAAACAACGTATTGATGCGAATATTTGTGGTCCGGGGACTGAGAGCTAATTTCCTCTCATTATGTGTCTTGTGACGTAAAGTAAATGGCACGCACAGCCATATTGATTTTATAAGTTGTGATTCAATTAAGTAATGGAGTACCTTTCAGGTGAAAGTTTGAGCAGTGAGAGAGAAGTAAGTTCATCAAAAAAGTCACTTTGAGAAAGTTCGGAATGCAGCGAAGAGGAATGTGTTTAAGATGGCTTTTTCCGTCTTACCAAGACGAACCTATGGCGAGTTCTGATGCTGAAAGCGTCGAATCATCGGCGAATCATCTCAAGATACAGATGGGCTAACGCCAAGAGTATTAGAGCTGCGATTCGAAGGAACTATTGATGTCAAATTTTGGTATGAACATATAGTTTTCTTATCATTTAAAGGATTTTACAACACAGTGTAATAATTTGTGACTGCATTTAAAATATTTCACGTGATTGCTTTAGGTGTAAATGTGGCAAATGCACGAAGGATGTTCTCGTTGGGGCAAGGGAATACAGATGTTGCCAAGAAATTGCTGAGGCTGTCAGAAGACTAACATTCGATGGCAGTATTGAGCGCATCAAATGCATAACGGCTCATGAAGATTTCGAGGCAATGTGTAATGAGGCTGTTCTCACTTACGTTGGGCCAATGCTAAAGGACAAGCTTGGCAAAAGATATCGTCGTTGTTCTGCCATTGCTCCCAGAGAGTATGTAATTATTTTATCACGTCGTATAAAAAATGTGTAAAGTTGAGAAAATTGAAATTTCTATGTTTGAGTTACAGATTCTTGCGTGCTGTTGGTTATCGATGGATTGCTCAATATCTTTTTGGATATATGGGATATGAGAACACAAGGCCCTTATCTGCATGCATTTACAGATGAGGGATTAGGGAAAAATACAAAAGCACTGGTTTGAAGGGTTACTTGGATAGTGAAGAACGACAATGATTGTATGTAAGTAGAAGAGCATTTGAAAAAAAAGTACCTATGTAAATGTCAAAAACAATCAAAATTCTGAGATTTACAGTATTATATAAATAATTAGAGGTTCTGTCTAGTCAGCTGTCAATACAACACATTGGTTCCTTGGATGACCTTTTATAGGTTTACCACATGTCCAGCAAGTAGGTGCTTTCCTTGGTGCTCTTGATGTTGTGCCACTTGCATCAGTTGAAAAAGATCCATTTGCTGAAACACTGAGATTTTCTTCCATCAAACATTGTTCATTCTCTAAGAAAACAACATGAACAGTGAGCTATGATTCCTAAAATGCGAGTTACACATATTTTTAAATTAGTATATATAAGTACCAGGAGGAAGTAACTGAACAGGGCTCATGCTTCTTTTTGCCTCCGCCTTTTTCAAAGCTTTCTTCTTCTCAATCTTGTTTTGGAACTGGCTGTTCAATGGTTTGGGTTGGGCAGCTGCATATCTGTTTGCAATAGCTCTCAGATCTTCTCTGGGTGTAACATGAAGGACCTTAAAAATCTCTTTCACATAACCTACAACACAGTAGGTAGATTGCATTTCGTACAACAAAACTTTGAGAACTGTTTCTGCGAAAAAACAAACCGTAGCTTGGTGGAGTGTGAACATCTCGAACAATCTCTTCCCCCAATTTATGCTTGGGATATGTGACCTTCTTATAGGGTTCACCATTTTGTTTTGTGGCAGTTGCTCTTCTTACATTTTCATTAAAATGCAATGCAGCTAGGGCAATCCTAGTAATGGTAGAGGTGGTTAATCTGATATCTTCCACAAGAAGAAGTTGACAGCCATAAACGTTGTTCTTATACCTGCTATATGACCCCATCCATGAGAAACATGACATTTTGGGATGCCAGAAGTTTAAAGTGGCATGAAATCCTTCCTGACAACTTGTTTGAGCATCAGAAGATAAATTATTGATAGCTGACTGAAGAGACTTGTTTTCAAAAATCAAACTGATTTTTCATACTCAATAGTTCCTTCAACAAAATAAAGAATACAGAAATACTATTAAGAGATGTTGGATTGCTTTCGTTGACTGTTGTAAATTTATCGTACCATTCTTCATCCATCTTTGAGGCTTGATTGATTTCTCATGAGCACATTTTGTAAAGAGCTGAGATGGGTGCTTGTCATGAACATTTCTTACATGTCTCAAAAAAGAGATCCATTTAGCATAGATCATTTCGCCAAATCCATATTTAGTTGATGTTGCACACCAATACAAATGATTTTGTACAGCCTTGATCCAGTCCTTTATACCCTCACAATTTTTCACCTTGGCTGCCTTGAGCATTTTTTTGTAACTGAACGTGCAACATGCCATATGTCGAAGAAGTGCTTTGTGCCGGTTTGATTATCTCATATCCACTTGGCCAACGCAGTATGACGGTCGGATACAAATAGAATAGAACAGCATGAATTTTGGCTCATTTATCTTCTCATCTGTTTCTTTCCAACTGTAAAAAAATAAGATTCAATAATGCTAACCAATTTAAAACAGTTGAGCAGTTGTTGTAAGCATAATTACTAACTGAATTTTATTTCTCTTCTTGTCAGGAGAAGAATCGTTTTCACCCAAGTCACTTTCAGTTTTTACATCACTTTCTTCCTCAAGCCAGTCAGGGTCTCCTTCGATTTTCTCATCTCCATCACAAATCTCCTTTTCACCAAAGCCTTCTTCAAAGTCCATTGCAGCAGTATTCTCAGACTTTGTATTGACATTGACTTTATCATTCTCGTCTATATCATACACCTATTTAAAGGAGAAATAAATCATGAACGCAAAGCAGTTTTTGTATGGAGCTCAAATTATGCCGTAGCCACACCTAAACTTTAACTCACCCATATTTCCTTAGTTTCTTTGCTGCATTGGGACTTTTCTTTCAACAACCTAAGTTTTGTCTCCATCTGGCCCAATTTCCTCTTCAAATTCTTTTTTTCTTTTTGATGTTTCGTGCAGTTTTCACATTTGTTGCACTCGTCATATTCATATGTCTCATCTAATGCGCTAAAGCTTGATATTTCTGGTGTTAAACGGAAGGGAGATGTGTTATCATCAAGTGGAGTTGAATAAAGATTGGAAGTTTTTATAGGGTCGCTTTCATTCAGACACGTTCTTGCAGTGGTGTTATTATGACACTGATCGGGACACACTGGCTCGTCTCCCAACGTATTCTTCAACGTTTTCGAGAAGGATTGAGTGTAGTCTCGTGTTGCAGTTCTAACATGCTATGTACAATTAAGAATGAGAAATTTACAGTATCAAACTATTGTACTTTAAAACCTGTCGTTCTCCAGACATAATAGAACAAAATATTTTCATTCGTACCATTCTTTTTTCTCTTGCTGAAATCTGCTTTTTCTCTGTCAACGACCAAGTACCGGCAACGTCAATTGTCGGCACAGATCCTCGGCTTAAAAATCGTTTTGTCCCACGAGAATCAAAACCTTCTAAATCATTGGCAAGACGTTTAGTGAAGCAAGTTTCTTCAAAATGCGCCGAGCATAGAAATATATTGTTGGAATATTTCGCTGGGTCAAAATCAGTGCCATGTAGACAAACGAAACGAACCCGTTGCTGTCGAACAGCAGAATCTTTAGGAAAACGATGCATTGTAATCCCGAAAGTGCCTCCAGTATTAGTACGTAGTTTTACAACGACACTTTATGAAAATTTGACTAATTCATTGAGAGTCAGTTGCTTTCATCCATATTGATGTTTATGAACAAACATGTGTGTGTCCTTTACTTTACGTCACAGGAAGTAAATTAAAATGCCATGGCTGCGCGCTTTTTGTCCCACTCATGAATTAAATTTGACTATGTTTGAGTTGGAATATCTCTGGACATAAAAACTTTTGGACAATGAACTTGCGAAAATCGGCTTCAGTAGTAATGAATTTACCAATATTGGGCAAGAAAAAAGTCATGTCATGCGCACTTTAATGTCTTTGAGGTAAATTGCTGTAGCCGGATAACCACTGTTGAGTGATTTTGGTATTTGCCAAGTAGTTTCTAATATTTTTAAATAGTGGAAGTTATACAAGTATGTTTTTATACGAGGACTATTTTGAGGAGTTTCTTGTGACTCATAACCATAACTTAAAGCCATTTATTTTATAAAATAAATCTTGCAAAAACTAAACCTAGTGTCAACATTACACCTGCAGTGGTTAAGTGGTTTTCACCAGAACTTTTTGCATAACAATCGAGTTTTTACTAGAACTTTTTCGCGTAACAACCGAGTTTTACTTGGGCTTTTTTGCATAACAACCGAGTTTTTACTTGGACTTTTTTGTGTAACAACCGAGTTCAGGTTTTCATTTTTACCAAATTTCATACTCGTTGTAGCAGTCGTAAGTCGTAAGAGTGTTGTTGAATCCTTCTATAGGTTTGTCTAGGATGATCATATTACTTGGAATCAAAATAATCCCAGGGCTAATTACCATATTCAAAATGATGTTTGTGTCCTGAATAGCCTGTCTCATATTACTTATAGTTACTGTGGGACCATCTTGAACTATGGTATCTTGTACAAGTTTATGAAAAATGTCTTGAGTTTGGGAACTTTGCTCCTTTGTTTACCATAGACCATCTAGTTTTTGCTTGAGAACCAAGAACGGAGTAAACATAACTTTCTATAGCTTGTTGTAAAAGTTTTTGACCAGTTTGAGTTAGACCATCAGAAGAATTTTTAATAAATGACTTCCAGTCATCCGACTCTGATGTGGGTATAATTTTATCAAGGGTTTTATAACCGATTCCTAAAATTCCCATGGACCTGTTATTTTTGGGAAATACGTAATGATATTTTCTTACTCCTGAGGCATGTTTTTGTAGAAAATAACTTAGAGACTCCCTAGTGTGTTCTAGCTTGTATTTCTAAATTTTGTTGGTAGGAATATTTTTTGTATCAGTTTAATGTCGTCCTTGTTTACATAAAATTTGAGTTTGTCAGGATACCTCAAGAATCTCTTCATATGATAATAAAAATAATATTTAGCGATACTTGAAATAATTTTAGGTTGGCTTTTGGTATTTATGTGCTCTAATGAAAGTCCAGACTTGTAGGATAGAGCATAGGCAGCGACTAAACTTGTAAAATACGGATCTTCGAGGTAGTCAAACTTTGACTTTGTGATGTCATCATTGAGATTTTCCCACTTGACACTTAAGGTGGCTCCCTACAGTTATGTATGAAAGGGACTAGTGACAAGCAAACCTAGCGAGGAAAACACGAAACGAGCGTCGCGCGCG
>JAOBYK010352687.1:0-17124 GCA_025434845.1 Phenganax subtilis | reverse complement strand
TTTAAAATTTTCTTCCATGGATAGATTTATTCGCTTTCAAAATTTGAAAAATCGCGTCGCGTTGCCGAATCGCGTCCCGTGTGTGTCGGCCTTAAAGAGTATTAAGACTTGCCTGTACGATTATGGCTTTAAATGTATTTTATACATTTTCCCATTTTCCTGTTTTTCTCATCTTGTTACTTATTCGTTTTAAAGCAAGTCATCTTGTATTTAGTCTCAAGTGACTTTGAATGCACGAAGAAAATGGCATGTCCCAGCTGCGCTTACAGTGGAATTTGTTAACTACTTTTACGGTAATTAAAGCAGACATTTTAAATGTTCCTATCTCCTTGATCAACGCCATTCTCTTAAGCTCTATAAACATTTGACATTTTTACCGAAGTTGTTGATATCAAATGTTATATATGCTAGAACGTGCTGATCGAATGAAAAACTTAAAGACAAGACTTGAAGAGCTGACCAGTAATAATAAAAAACTACAAGAGGAAGAGCAAATGCTGAGGGTGAAATATGAACAGGTCTGCTTGTAGTTGTATAAGTTTTTAGTCCAAAGCCCCAGTCACAAGACCCGTGTTTGCGATCCAATTTTTTCCCTCTGGGTGTTTGAAAATCGAACGGAAATAGAACCTGCTGTATTATTGTCCAATAAGTGAAAAACTGTCTACTGGCGAATGAATTTAATTACAGCAACTTTTTAAACTCGAAACGGAATATTGAATAAGCCGAGTCCAAAATAATTTCATATTTGTTTTGAAAAGTGGACAAAGTGTAACGGCCTTTAGGGTTTCGCTTCAGTTTTCCCACCAAAGCAGAGGCAGTAGCTTTGCAGCTCTGCTTGAGCCTTAAGTTTGTTACTTGTACTAACTGTTGTTCAGAAGATATTCCTTTGGACGTATTGTTTTATTACTGTTCTTGCTCTTACTTGTGTTTTACTGACAGCTGTCTCAAAGCACGAAAGTAGTGACGTCACAATGTGAAACAGCTGAAAACAAGTGTTTTCAACTTCATAATATTCTTTGTCAACTTGCAGAAAAGGTAAAACTACATTAAAATTTATTACATACCTTCGGAAGCCTGTATCTTGTTTACTTTTTTGTGTTGGCTCACACGTCTTTACTGTCGACTATTTGCAAGTATGGTCCTTTAATTTAAGCTACAATGGCATGAAAGCATTATTACTCCAAAAAGGGCATCGTCTACGTTATACACTAGTTAATACCTATATACAGCATGACCAAAAGGTTGACTAAAGACTTTGAGCAAATCTCCTTGCCATATATTTCCAATGATTGTCTAATTCTTGCTTTTATTAACTTTAAACTCTTTAACAGGAGTTTAAGTTACCAGAATATTTGCAAGAATTGCAATCTAGAAAAGACGATGTTCAACCTGCAGAAGAACTGAAACTTAGTGTGTAAGTAATAAAAAGTTGCAATTAATGCATTATACCTGAATATATGTGGGAGTTCTGGCCATATCAACCGTGTGTTTCAGTAGCTCTGTGGTCAGAGCACTAATGCACCAGTTCGGAGGATTGGATTCGATTCCCGGCTGGAATGGCTAGAATTTTCATGTATGTATATCATTGATATTCTAATCAATTCTCTCTTCAATTGAAACTTATGTTCCTGTACGCAACACGTAGCAGCAAACGAAGGTTGACGTCACAAGAAGCAAGTTACTTTTTAATCTATTTGTCAAAATTGATCTATTTTTCATCGTTGAGTTTAAAATTTTTTTGTGTAGTTGTTCGAAATGCGAGACAAGCGAGAACCAGCATTTGATGGTGGAGTGTGATACTTGTCATAGCTACTATCACTTGGCTTGTGTTGATCCTCCGCTCACGAGAATGCCCAAAAAATCAAGAATATTGTCATGGTAAATATTTATCGTTCTTTAACGCGTGAACATTTGTGTTTTTGTATTGTAGTCTACAGACAGATAACAGCTGCAACGTTTCTTACTGCGTCGTGGTACTGTGTCTTTTACGACAGGCAATGTACAGAATGTGATAGCAGCAGCAGTGAAGGCGAGGAAACAAAAATGGATCCAAGTGACACGACATCACTACTGGAAAGTCGACAAAAACGACACATTAAAGAACCATTGAAATTTATCCCTGGAAAGGATGTAAGTACTTTGAATGATTGAGTCAGTAAAGAGACATAGTTTAGAAACTTCACAAACATGAAGCCTGCTTTACTGAATTGTGGAAACGTCTTGAACGGGTACAAAGTTTTTGAATTTGTTCGTACAAGTGAATGGTACAGTATAGAAAAGTTAGTAACATGTTAGGTGATGCAATTTGCCTTTATGGCACTAGAAAGGTAGATAATTTCTGCACAAGGTGAATACTGTAATATCCACTTAGGCCAAGGTCAATCGTTGCTCTTTTCGTGTGCCGATCCTAATGCCAGTGAGCTCAGACAAAGACTTAAGGTCAATTGCATTAGGTTCCGCACATAAGAAGATTGACGTTTGACCTAAGCCTTAACTATTCTTCAGCCTGAACAGAAAAGAAAGCGCAAACGTACAAATATGCGGCGCAGCACAAAACCTGTCAAATATAAGAGAATTGAACCTAAGGCGGTAAGTAATTTACTTTCATTGTTGCATCAGTGTGGGTTATCTTTTCATGTTTCGGCGTGAATCAGCAATCTTTGTTCTTGTCGGCTAGTTGGAGGTAAAGCCGTGGACAGGATTTGAGTTAGAATTTAAAAAATGAGGATGTTACCACTTAAAGAACCTGTGGAAAAACATTTAAATTTCATTCGAATGATAATGGTTTGTGTTTTAGCGCAAAGTTCGCACATCTAGTAAACGAAGAAAGCCGAATGATGTCAGAAGCACGTGTGAAACATGTGGTAAAGACGGTGACAATTCCAGCCTTGTCAGGTATTGTTGTATTCAGACATTAAAGAAATCATTTTCGTATAGATACATATTATGTTCGTGTTTAGTGAATGCCATATAACAATCACCATTCTTTAGCATGTTTGTCCATCATTGTCTGGCTAGGTTGAACTAAATTTTCCCGTCTATAGGAAGTTTTCATGGTTTATATTATTGCTTTTTATCGTATTCTTTAGATGTGATGAATGCAAAAAGTGCTTTCACTTCCCTTGTCTCGATCCTCCTACCAAAGTAAAGTCAACTAGATCGTTTAGTAATTTTAAAAACATATTTTATCTATTATTTGTGTTATCTATGAAAGACAAATCTATAATCGGTGTAATAGTAAGTATTGCTTGGATATTCTAACCACTTTTGATAACGTAAGCTGAACAAAACTGGATAACCCCATGTTTTATAAATAGCTTATGTTATAGTTTCTGTTTAATCTGTTGTTTTCTGTAACCTGTATGTGCCACATGTGGTATTATTGTAATTGCTGTTGCTAAATAACATAAAATCGCCTTGCTGGATTTCTAAATTGCTATACATGGAGATTGGAAAATGACCACTTTTTGGCTTTCTTTTTAGAGTAATCCCAAGCCTAAAGGGTATTCCTGGTATTGCACGGATTGTGATGACACGGTGAGCGTCTTAGTAGTTTTTGCACCCCATTTTTCGCATTGTGCACTGCATGTTGTAATTTTGTTCACAGAATCATACTTGTTTGCAAGTTGAAGGGACATAAAATCATTGAAAAGATAAACGAATTTCGACGTCTCGAGCGAAAGCACATTGTCTTTCAGGATTTTATTGACTTTCATTTGTGGCATGCTGTTTTCTTTAGCCTGATGAAGATAGCGAAAAAGAACAGGATATTGATGAGAAGAAAAATAGTGAAATGATGAAAGTTGACTCTCTGAAAGCCGACCAGGAATCTAGCAAAGTTGAGAACGCTGACGACAACAGAGAAGCCATCGCCATGGAAACAGGCACAGCAGAAAACTGCACAAAGGAGTAGAAATATTTTAAGTTATCACCCGAGCATCTGTATTTTTAAGCCATAGAATTTACCGTTTGATTACATGATGGTCTGTCCTAACCGTACTGCAGGAAACTGCAACATGGCTAGGTACGGAGAAAAGTCGTTCACTGTATACGTCATACATGGCTTGAACACGAGGTTATTGCCCCCCGTCGTGTCGCATATTATGTGTAAAATTTTAAATTTGATAGTTTGTGCGACATGTGGAGAAAAAAATAATAGCGATCCTTACAATAGCGGAGGTTCGGCGAAACACTTTTCACTGTTTTGATCATGAAAGAAGAAAACTTTTTTCGACAAACGATTCACTCACAAGTTGTCATCGTTGACAAATAAGAGTCAAGCGATATCGTGATCCACTGTGTCTCGGGTACATAATGCGTGTGCCGCTTATTGTTATTGTGCGCATAATTCCGATGTGGTGCTCAAACTCCATAGGCTCTCAGAACAAAGGACCATTTTGCGGTGGACTGTGGACGTGGAATAAAATTACACCAACCAATTTTTGTGGATCCGTTATTTCCGGTATATCTTGCATTACATTGCACGTGCGCGAACTGAGATCATGTAGCGATAGAGCAGCAATAGTAAACAACCCAACAATTTTCAAAATGACTTTCACGTATCGCGTATTGTTGAGACCAAGTGATATTTGCTTCCAACAAAAGTTACTTCCCTCTTCATTTGACGGTGGTATACCCTTGCGAGAAACGCTACAACAACTTCAAAATGAAGAAATTCTCATCGAAGACATTCCGACCATTGATGTCGTTTGGTGTCAAAAAAAGTGGGTTTGGTACACTCTGAACAACCGTCGACTTTGGGTGTTTCGTGAGCTGGAGAAGCTGGGAAAATGTCATTATATTGCGACGAGACGTATCGACACCATCGAGCATATGACAGACTTTCTTTTGTACGGCTCTGCAGAGTTGATTGGCGAGAGCAATATTGTTGAGTGGCATGACGAGGGTTGCAGAATAACCGTGTTTAATGATGACAAGTCTGCACAGAATGCTGCAAGTCCTGAGCCTAAAGTATTTCAGGCAAGCAAAGAGAGTAAAGAAAAGGTAATGATGCCGCGAAATTGGCGAGAGATGACCCCGCTAACGGTGACGGTGAAATGGAATGAAGTCAACAAGCTGGCTGCGAAGAGCGAAGATGATGAAAGGCTGGTGACCCCGGAACATGCAAGTCGTGCAGAGAGCGTGGAAAGCAAGCGAGAACGCAAAGATTCTGGCTATTGCGAGACATCCAGTGGCAGGACCTCACCAAGGGAGCTCAGTAGTTGCAACGAAAGTGACTTCAGTGAAGTAGAGCTGGCTGATCAAGACGAAAAATCGAGCAGCCGTTTTAGCAAATTTCGACATGAAAGACCTCGATCTGCAGTTACATTTTTTACAAGAAGCAAACACTCAAGTTTGTCGTCCAGAAGCAGCCGCGATAACTCATCTTTGCTCTCCAGGGAATCTAGAAGTTATTCTCGCCCAGTCATGTCTGTCAGCCCTTGTGCAAGAAGACGTACAAAAGCAAAACGGAAAGGGATCAAACGACGAAAAAGCATAGCAGCACCGCCTTGCAGAGCTTCGGCGTTCTCTCGCAAAGAAAATTACGAGAAATTGATGTTTGTTTTGCATCATGGAGGGAAACCGCGCTTGGAGCAACTCGCTTTGAAAACGAAGTTAATGAATACTTGTGGTTTTTGCTTCAAAAGTTTCAGAGCTGGTGTTAGCCTTTCCCAACACATTGAAGAGCTGAGGCATTGGGCATGCTCGCGCTGTGGCAAATATTTTGAAAGTTACACTTCATTGGGGCAGCATAAGATGGATCTTGACCACTGCAATGTTTACTAGTGCTTGGTCTTTACATTGTTTTGTGAACAATAGTGGACTCTTAGTCGCTATAACGTCGATAAATACGCTGGGTTTTGTTTTTGCTGCAAATGGACGGCATGTTTACGTTTCGTTGGCTTGTAACTGTATGCACTGCCACTTAGCACACTGTTGTAAATAGTGTACTTTAACGTGTTACTTGGGTATATTTCTGAGTGCTTCATCCGCTTTTCAGGAAGTCTTACTTCTCGAATGAAACTTGATATATCAGTACTGATTATAAGCAGATTTATATCAATAGATTCGAAACTACACCAAAACGAAAATGATCTCGGTGCACTCATTCCACATTCCCGTGGTTTCTCCAGCCAAAAATTGGCCACGTGTACTGTGTTGCTCATGACCACGTGCTTGCCAATATTGCTTACATCAGGAGGGGAGACTACGGACCACTTCCTGTTAGAGTTTTGGCGGGAATTTCCAAAATCAAAACAAACATGACTGAAACAGTTACGCAAGAAAAAACTGGCAAAAGCGACGAAAAATGGCCTGTTATACTAAGTTGTTCACTTGAAAATACTGACATCTTTGCACTGCTTAGTGACACTCACAAACTTCGAGGTATTTTCCTATCTCTCATTCGATTTTTGTGATAACCGGCAGTTTTTGCCCGACAAAATTTGTCACCTTGTTTTCTTTCATATACAACGGAAGCAAGACATTTTTGTTTTGTTTTCATCCTTATGTTCTATTTTATTTTGTTCTTGTAGTTTCACGAAACGTAATCGAAAGCTCAGTCATTTTCCCAAAGTCAGCAGTAGCTTTTTTGGTATTGGCTGTTCGTGACATAGCGTCGGGAAAAGATCGTTATGCAGTTGACGAAAAGATTGTGAAAAGGCATGAAGCTATATTTTTCGTTTCACAGCAATAAAGTTTAAAATGAGATGTAGTATAATTACATTGAAATACAACGTGCAGATTTTCCTGGTGGCGTTATGTAATATTTAAACACGAGCAGGAGTGTATTAACAGATATCACGATAGTGATTTTCTTTGTGTTTTCTCGTGAATTATTATTGCGTTTTTAAAGCTAATTAGAAAACTGTTTCACAGCATTAACGCATGACACACTCACAATTCATTGTTCCAAGAGACGTGTTATGTAAATCTCATATTCTACTGAGTAGTGTGATAACTAGTAGTGATAACTAGTGGTGATAACTAGTGGCCATTATTTAACCCATACTAGTGTCTTACCATAAACACCTTTGTTAACTGGCAGGGTTTCAAAGTTTGGTCAAATCCACAGAAACTGTTTTATTTTGACAACATCAGCTTTAATGGAAGAAAAAGATCTTGCCATATTATCAACATTACAAGAAAGGTACCCAAGAGGAATACTGGTTATTTTCCCCAGTTTTTCTCATTATTGATCTCTTATGTAGATTTCTTACTTTTCGGTTGACCTATTATCCTGCTCACAACTACGAAGAATGTGTGTCATTTATGCTGCATATTGCGAAGGTAATAGCAATCATTGTTTTTCCTCCGTCAATGTGACCCACAGCGGGTTTCGGTTCATTGACAAAAGAGCGCGGTCTTGTGTGGACATCAGACCTGAAACTTGTGTTTTAATTGATTGTAATGGTAATTATCAGCAAGCAATGAAGGATTATCAAGTTTTTAAATGAAATTACATTGAAAACAGCTTTAAGATAATTAGCGGGAGGTCGGGTAGTTGATGAGTACAGATGCTTTCTATTTCATGAAGAGGCTGTACCCAAGGACAAGCGGTTGAGGACTAAAAACGCGAACACGTTTTGCAGGTAACTAGCAAGCCTACGTCGACATTGTTGAAAACAAGACTTGGTAATTTGGCCACGTCTTCTACATCTGAAGAAGTTGTTCTCAACATCTTATCGGCAATGGGACTTAGTTGCCACGGTATCCTTTCAAAAGCAAAATGAACCTACGTTTCATTGCTCTGCAAATATACAGCCTGCGAATTGTATTTACCAAGGGGAATAGAAAAAGGTGCCGACATTCATGCATAACTGATGATTTGAGTTCCTTGATTTATGTAAGACTGTTACGTACTCCATCAAGGTTGTCGCAGTCTTTCTAACATTGCTCAAGCTTCCATACAACAACTAACAGACTGCAGTTTGGATCAAGACACAGCGAAGAAAGTTTATGACTTTTTTCGAAGTAATTCGTTGTCCATTTGACTATATTCACATTCACTGGTGAGCAATGTTTTATCATTCTGTGTCTGATCAAATCTGGTAAGTCAATTCTCATTATCTACTGTGTAATTAACACAATTAAAATAGACGTTATAGTGTTTACAACACAATATTATGTTCTTGAATTGTACTCTTGATGTACTACACTTCTTCTCTTGCTTTCTTCCTTGAATAACGCTTGTACTGGCATACGTAACCCAATCCTGTATGCTGCACTTAATCGACTAAAAGGGCAGCCCAGACAATTTTGGGGCCCCAGGGCAGAATTCTCTTTGGGGCCCAATGCTCCCCCAAAAAGCCAATTCATATAATAGGTTTCTAGAGTATTTTGGGAACCCCACAAGCCTGGGGTCCGGGGCAAATTGCTCCCTTTGCCTCCTCTGCATGGGCGGCCCTGTCGACTAAATACACTTAGGGCGCTCGAGTATTCTCCAACTTTCCACTATTTGCCGAAATTCACGTTTTCGTGGAAAATCTGAAAAGTAAACATGAAAACATAGCTGTACAAATACAATCTATTAGGAAAATTGACTATAGCCAAATGAACAGCACAAGCATTTTGAGGCTTTGATTTTTTTTACTAAATGTTGTATTTTAAGAATTTACACCTCAAGTACCTTTGCCGTAGAAACTTGAAAAGAAAATTGACAATTATAGGCCAAATAATTAGGAATACAAATGTTTTAGACGGTCTGTAGTTTTCCAACCAAGGCTGAAACAAAAGAAATTTACAACACCATAAAAATATTGAAACTCGACAACGATCGCGATAATTGTTTCCTCCTTAGTCAACATGCATAGAAAAAGCTTCTGATGATAATAGCTTTGGCAGGACCACAAGCACTATAGGGGTTGTGCAGCCTGAACATAGCCTGAACATATGTCAATGCTCCTCTCCTTGTTGGCTGCCAACTTAGCAGAGTGCTCAATTTCATGACGTAATGAGAGGTAGGACCTCTGAATGGAACGGTCAAAAGTACCACTTACACTATGGTTATGTTGTAATGATGCTTCTAGTCTCTTCATTCTATCAAGAATCTTTTTCATGTTATCTTGAATATCGAGCAGGAGGTCTGCAATCCTATCTACAACGACATCATCACGTTCGCTGCTTGAATTCCGATCAGATCTTCCAGGACTCTCATCGCTGTCACTTTCTTGGCTTCGTCGGCGATATCTCTGACCATACCTCGGCGATCTGTCCGAGTACTGAACTGCGGTGAAATATGATACATCACTTGGAAATCAAGAAACAAACAATACTGCTTTGTGGCACGCAATTTACGCATGAAATAGCATGCCTACCGTTTCTTTGTACTTGTTTCCTATCTGAAGCGGTTATTCTCGACAATCCTCTGTCACCTCCAGCAGAGCCTGCTCCGTGGTGCTGCGGCTGCACTACGCACTCTTTGCCTGCACCGTCTTGAAGCAAACTACTGCCTTCTTGCGAAGTATTTAGATCTTCAAAATGAACATGCACCATTTTATCTGAATGTGAACTACTTGTGTCAGTTCCTTCATTTTTCCTTAAATCAAACTGTTCTAGAATTTCAACATCGGAAAAGCTAGAAAGATTTCTGTCATTTAATGGAGCCTCGGGAATCGACTGCAGCATTGCAGAATCAATCATTTGTTCTCGACCAACCTGTAGGCGTAAAAGAGTATTAACACGATTGTGTTGTCCGTAATATTTTCTGAAATCGCAAAATAAGACCTGTTCTTCTGGACCAAGAGAGTCACAAAACAATTCATCGTCGTCATTATCACTATCTTCATTTCCATTGCTCTCTCCGTTATTGTCACTCAACTCTGTCACTTCAGAATGCTCATTTATATGGACATGATCTTTTGGTTCATGATTCAAAACTACAATCCACAAATAAGAAATACATGTTCAGCAGGTATAAATTTAAAGTTAGAATGCCGTTCAGAAAAACAAAAGGAAGTTTCTTTGCAACTTGTACAACACGGAAAAGTCTCCCACAACCAGTGTATCATCAATAGTCGTCAACCAAATAGTCCTAGGACGAGTTTGAATTATAATTAATGTTGTAAAATGCGGGAAAGATAGTCCGCGAAGTTTGCAAATTTAGTATATTTTTCGGCTCAAAACTAGTAACAATTTCCGCACGTGACAGAAAAATATACTAAATTTGCAAACTTTGCCGTGCTATTTTTCCCGCATTTTACAACCTTTCGCGACCAAACTTTGCAATTTACTAAGTCTAATATGTTTTTTCCAGCTGCGTAGATGAATTTACTTAATTTTGCCTGGATGAAAATGTAGTCTATAATGGGATTTGTCCATTAATGGTAAGAGCCTAACACTGACGAGTTTAGGCATCCGGCGCGTTCGTTGGGAAGAGTACCATAACGGCAATTTCGGTCAATTTGTAAAACACAAAATTAATTTCACGCAGACTCTTGATTTGTTCACGGTAGTGTGAAAATCTGCTGAAAACCTTGCACTGCACTGTCCTTGAACTGAACGTTTATATTATAACAAAAAGGCAGGAGTATAAGAGATATCTCACCTGCCTCATTTGATGGGTCACGTTTAGTTCTATGCACTTCACCATTGTTTAATAAATGTGTAGTTTGAATATCACCATTTGCTTGTTCATTTTGTGTTACTCCTGCCGTAATGTTATGCGTTGCACTTGCATGACTTGTGTTAAATATATCTGAAGTTCCATTTTCTTTAATAATTGAAGGAAGCCCATTCATTTTATGACTTGGTGTTGAGTGTTTTTTATTGAATACATTAAATATTGGTGGGATTTTTTCCTCTTTTCCATAAGCTGCTTTATAGAATGGTTCAAGAGCAGTAACAAATTGTGATGCCTGATCAGTTTCTGGCATGTTGCGCATGACCTGCAAAGTCAAATGTGAACAATTAAAGTAACACTGATTTCTACCACCCAGTTTACTATGGATGTCTTAATTGTACTTTCATTAATCCACCTCTTTTAATTCGTCAACATAGTTTTCCATGGCTTCTTCTTGACTGATATCACCAAGTTTTGACCAAGCTTCCCTAAGAAATGAACATCAAAATACCAAAATGTACAAATTATATTAAGCTAATGCAGCAAGTGGCAAGAGTCTTGCTCATACAAGTATTTTGAAGTTATATACCACTTTGCCTTTTTCACTGGATCCCAAAATGAAGGTTTTGTTTCATTGCAAGGTCCCTCTTTTGCTTGTTTATAATAACCATAAAACTATGAAGTATACGAAATACCACTCAGCATTATTACACAGATTACAACAAAAATGCAAGAAACAAAGTCCAGTGGCAAGAATTTCATCCTCAAGAGTACAATTACGACTACTGCAAATACAGACACCAAATATCATGAGTATAAATTTCAAAGACAAGATAAATACCAAGACACAATAAAGCATATATAAGTTAATTTTGGTTTTTTTAGTAATATCAATAACTCAACATCTTACTTTTAACATCATTTCATGAGATGGTTGGAAAGAGCCTGCGAAATTCATACAAACGATTAAGTTTGTCATTTTCCAGATATGGTACAAAATCCAACATTCATTAATAAAACTAACCAGATTTCGGCAGTGATCGAATAACACGAACTGCAGCATCAAATTTTCTTTGCGAATCCTCCGGCATGATGTTGGGAAAGTTTTGTTTTCAAGAATTATCCAAACCAAAAGATATCTCTTGCTAGGACATTCCTTGGGAAATAACACCCGGGGAATATATTAAGTACATAACATTCCAGGGGGTTATAAAGTAGCGCTTTTACTTTTATCAATTTTTCGTATTTCCTCTATTAAGCGCTTCCCACCTGCAGGACTTCCCTCGAATAAGCACCTCCCTTCCTCCCTTCAATAAGCACCTTTTCGTGTTCAGAGGAGTGGGCGTTTGAGAATAAGTTATGACAATATTTAGTCTTCTACATGTCCAGAAACAAATCTTGCAGTTCAAAACACTGGTAGAATGTTTTAATAAAGTGCAAGATCTGTGTTCTAAGACCCTGATTACGTGTGCTGCTTTATAATTGGACGAGTTTTGGTTCCACAACTCACAGCTTCTGATTGTGCCAACCAATCGCCATCTCCGTGATATGGAGAAAATACAGTATTCAGGCTGCAGGCATAGTATGAATATTGTCCAATCATACAGCAGGACATAGATTCAATTCTGGTAATCAGCGCACGAAACTCGCTGCGTTCCTCGGCAGATACTCTCATACATTTTTAAATTTTTTCATGAGATACTCTTTTTGTCTTTTTCTTGAACAATGACTCTCTTTACAATACATGGAGAAAGCGCCCCTCTCCTCGAGTAATCATCCCTGTTTTTGGCGAAGCACCCCAGGCGTTTAACTGTGGCAAACTGTGGTTGCAACTTGCAAACCATAACCGGAAATTATAGATACGTGCGTGTGCGTGCGTGGAGAAACTACAAGTCAGAGCAGTACTTACTTGACCACACTTCTAGCCTCGTGTTCATATCACTCGATAATATATCAAGCGAAGACAGTATTGTCGTTGAAAAAGGTAGATTTGTATTTCTATACATTCATGTAAGCATAGTTGCTTCTTTTATACTTGAAAAGCGTGTAGCTATCGATATAACTCAAAATCCACACGTCGCAAATATCGTAAACATGGCCCATGATATGTGTTAAAGTGGGACTTTATTGACTGCAACAAAACTGCTGTTGGTTTTATATTATTTTGTAGAAACAGCTACGTTGTTTTAAGGCGTATAGTAAAGTATGAGGCTACTGCGGTATACTATCATTTACTGAAAAGCATTTTCTCTTTTTGTGAAAACAGGAAAATAGTTGTGTCTAGGGTTTGGCCATGCAAGACAATGACTTGACGATATGTATTTTGTTATTTTTCTGCTACATATTGTAACCTTGTAGTTTCGGACGTACACAGGCGGTTTCAAGAATTGATATTTTGGGCTACAGTTTTAACGTTGGGGAAGTGTTTATCTGTGATCACCTCTCACAAAAAATACCCCACGCTAGCGCAGTATTTCATTATTTGTGTTTTTTGTTTACAAGCATACAGCTGTTTGTTTGTGTATTGAACTTACCAGAGTATTACATATATGCTTAAATAATGTGTTTGTTGAAAACGAAATTAGAGTTTCTTGATATTTACATAATGTATATACATGTGTGTTAGGTACCTATGAGATTTTCTGCATATGCTGCCAATAATAATTCCTAGAAAGTTGCTGGAATTTTAGGTTAAACTTATCCATACTTAAAACAAATTTTCTTGTCAATGCATTTATCTTATTTTATCCTGCCTCGATTAATCCTTCAACTGAATGCACTAGTGTAATGTGCAATTTGGAAATCTCTAACGGCTGATACTGGGATGTCGGCAAGGCGGGCTAGCCCAGTTTCTATGTGAATCAAATCTCAAAATAATATAAAAACAAGTTACAAAGCGAGATCTTGGTGTTGCCAGGCTAGCTCAGTTAGCTGGGCCAACTCGGCTCATGTGAATAGGGCCTAAAAGTGTTTGATATGTAGGTGCCATGCGTTTAAAATTAACCCATTTACTGGCAAGGTGCCCCAATAATTTTAACTTATACATATATGTTACTCTGTCTGGAGTCAGGTATTTGAATTTGTTAGGTTGAGCCTCTAGCCTGTTAGTGGGTTAATCACTGTAAAAAATTTGTGTATTTAGATAATTGTATGAATCAAAAGAATCCCAAACCAACGCTTGGAGGACAGCGGATCAAGACCCGCAAAAGAGGTACATTAATAGTTCGTTGTACCAGTAATTAAAACTTTGTCAAAAAGTATTGCAGTACACATGTGCACTGGTCATACTATATTTACTGGTATCATTAGTTTATATTATATTCTGTGTTTGTTTTAAGACGAAAAAGAAAAATACGATCCCCTAGGATTTCGTGATTCAGTAATCGCTGGCTTAGAGAAATCTGGTAATGATGTTGAAAATGTAAGTTGTGCAGTCAAGATTACAAAAGTACAATTTGGTCATTGTGAATTATACCTACTCGGCTACTCAGTGCAGTCAGATCTATGATGCTACTCTGTTTCTATAATGTTAGGTGTCAGCATTCTTAGACAATCCAGGGAACAAACTAAATTACCATGCTTACGGTGAACAGCTGTTTGAAATTCTAATTGCTGGAGGACTGTTAGGTGAGGATATCTGTTGTGATGTATGACATTTTCAATTGTTAATTTGTTGCATGTGGTATCATCAACCTTGTACCTATGATTGTGTCAAGGTATTAAGTGGGCATGTGTTTGAGTATCTCCTCTCAATTGAAAAGAATTCTGAGAAGTGTACTTTCTAGACTTCTGTAATGTAGCAGGATTCAAAATAACGACTCATGATTTGTAAATCACAAATCAAATCACGATCTGCATGAACGGAATTTTGAGAAATTCGTGAAAATCATGAACCAACAACTTGTTAACAGTTGCTCACAACACAAGAATTTATTAATCCACATAAACGGAAAAATTTTGCTGTGTGTGGCAAACAGTGATATAATATAATAAATAGATCTGCGAACAATTCAAATTCATGGCATTGGCGTTATCAGAATAATATTTCCAGTGTTTAGCACCTGACTTCTGACAAATTTTTTGCAAGTTTATCTGATGGTATTCCTTTTATTTCTTGGCAAACATGTATATTTTAAAGTTAGGTTAGATCTTTTATCGATTGAAATTTACATCATCAGGCAGACATTGTAAATATCTAATGTTTCGCATTTTTAACCATTGATTGCTGAAGTTGGACAATAATTTAAACCGGCAGAAATTTACGGGTGTTTTCGGCTAATTTTACGAGAAAAAAGTCACAAACCATTTTTTCAGACTTATTTCAAACCCTGTGTAGCATAGAAGCATATGTTTGTGCTTATAATAAGAACAACTAAATGCTCAAAAACTTTCCCCATTCAACGAAATTTCTAGCTCCTGGAGGCAGCATTATATTAGAAGGGGAAAGACCAAGAACTTCAATTTGTGTCTTTGAAGCAAATGAAGACACTGAAACTCTCAGGTCTTATGTGCAGGTACATAACAATTAAAGCAGACAAAAGATATATACTGCTGATTTTCAACTACATTTTGCATAAATTGTGTTTTGTTGTTCTAGCTGTATCAAAAGCTTATTCGGAGGTTCAAGTACCTTCAGAAAGCCTTTGACTATGTCTTGGATAAGGTGGGTTATTAATTTTTATTGTGCTGCAGTTGTTTTACACTCTAGCGTGCATATATGGATTCACGTTGTCAAGTATCTTCAACATTTTACCTTTTATTCAATAAGCTTTTTTTCTATTTTTAAAATTCTTTGTCAAATTTGTGTATTGTGGCATTTCTCTAGATTATCGTTTTCATGAAAGGGTTTACTGAGGAGCAGCGTATGAAACTTGCAACTGTGTATGCTATGATCCTTGCAACTGGTAAGGCAAGATGATTTTGAAATTATGAGTGATCACTGTGACCAATCCTATTGATATCATTAGTGGGCATATTTTGCTTGTACCGATCTTTGTAATGTTTGATTAGATTTTCCTGTCATTTGTATTGTGCAACATTAATTCTGCAGGTATGACGCAAGGAGCCTTCTTGTCAAAACTTCTAAATGAACATTTGGTTAAAGAAGGTACTTTAGAAATCTTTTGAAATACTATAGTTTGTTGGAGGGAAAAATATCTTCTGGATGCTGTTGCACTCATAATCAATTTTGAAACTCAGTATCATGAAAGGGTCTCATGAAATAGTCCCATTTTACCACAAAAAAATGGAAATAGTTGCACCCTTTTGTTTCTGTCATTGTTTGTGTAGTTCAGAATTAACATTTGATTGGTTATGAAATTCAGAACTAATGAAATCAATGTAAATAATATTAATAAAAAATTCGTGCTGTGGTTTTATGGTGAAAGAAATTACAATTTTTGTACTTATTTGAACAAGCTAACTTGATTTCGAGGCTGGTGAACACCGCAGCAGGAATATATTCTCAACGTTCTTTACATTTCTTTCAGGGCCTCTGTATCTGTTATAAACATTTTGAAAATGATACTGAAGCTCACAACTAATCAAATACTGAACTATGCAGCCAATTACTGAAACGAAAGTGTGCAACTATTTCTGTTGACTGTAACCAGTAGCTGTGACTGCAACCTGTAGCTGTGACTAAACGGTAGCTTGTGTATTAATGCAACAAGTAGACCTTTCAAATAAATTTTGGACCCAATTGAGCTGTTCGAATTTAGAAGGTCATAGGCTGGGGCGGTTCTTGGAAAAAACCGAAACCGAAAACCGTCCAGAAAGAACTGAAAAAAACCGAAAAACCAGTTTTTATCTAAAAATAACACACATAAATTTATAGTGGAAGCACGTGTTTATATGACCTTTTCTTATATAAAGAATTTTAGTTTTAGATGTTTAATATCAAATTTACAGCTACAAATTTACAAAAATACAATTGAGAAGACGTCCAAGACGATGTTAAAAGAAACCATTTACAAGTTTTCGGCTAGGACCGTAAGCATGTGAACTTTTTCTGTTTTAATTGTGCTTAGAATTCCATAAATTCCTGTAGCATCGCCCAGTTTTCCGTACTTTTTCCGGTTTTGGTCGTGTCTTGTTCAGTTTTCGATATTTCGGTTTTTTGATTTTGACAAAACCGAAAAACCGGTTTCAAAAAAAGACCGAACTTTTTCGTTAAACCGAAAAACCGTCCCAGCCTAGAAGGTCAATCAAACGGCTGTGATGATTAATTTTCATTTGCAGGTATTTCCCTTCAATTCATAACAAAATTATTTCAAGTGTGGATGAAAGAGAAAAAAGAAGCAGCTAGTATTTTTAGTACTTTGAAGAAAAATGACCTTGATGATAAATTATTGGTTAGTGACAATTTTACGTGAAAATCCAAATGATCTTTTGTACTGCATGACTTCAAGTATGGACACATGTGCTTTCTAGTTACGCGTGTTGCAAATTAACTTAGTGTAAACAACGACAAAAAGGGTTAATTGTCATCTGGACTGCTTGCTCCTATGCTTTTTGACTTGACGCTTGCGTGGTCAATTAAAAGTCACGAAGGCTGACGAATA
>JAOBYK010352576.1:0-17135 GCA_025434845.1 Phenganax subtilis | reverse complement strand
AAAAACATAAATATTACTTCAAAAACTGTTTTATTGTCTTTACTGCAGCCATCTCCCGCATTTTTCCCTCGAAAAGTTGGCAACTATGAAACAAGTACGAGCTTGGTTAAAATCTCAAGATGTTTACACAAGATATAAGAAAGTTATAAGAAAATATAAGACACAAAAACTTATGTAGATGATCTTGGTGAGCAATTACAATTAGATCTTGTTGATATGATTAAGTTAAGATCTAAAAATAATGATTAAAATTGGATTCTTACTGGTGTTGAAATATTATCTAGATATGGTTTTGCAATTCCCGTAAGTAAGAAAAATACTCAGAATATGACAGAAGCTGTTGAGAAATTACTTCAAGAATTTAAGATCAGATTTAAGAAACATCCAGACAAGGTTCAACTCGATGAGGGAAAAGAATTTTACAACGTGGGGGTAAAATCTCTTTTGGAGTCTTATGATATTAAATATTTTCCACAAACTCGGAGAGAAAAGCTTCTGTTGTGGAGAAATTTAATCGAGCTTTAAAAATGATTGTGTGGAAATATTTTTACTCTAAGGGGACTTATCAATGGGTAAATGTTTTTAACGATTTTGTGTATAATTATAATCATACGAGGCATGGAACTATTTCAATGAAACCTTTCGATGTCAATAAAAATAAGGCCGAAGAAGTTTGGTTAACTTTATATGGGCATTGGACTGGACAATATTCTTTACCTAAGTTTAAAATTGGTGATGAGGTGAGAGTGAGTAAATATAAGAATTTTTTTGAAAAAATGATATGAAGCTAATTTTACCGAAGAAATATTTGAGATTTCAAAAATTTTTAGAGGAGATCCAATAATGTATGAGATAAAGAACATTACGGATAATGAACCTATTTTAGGAAGATTTTATGAAGAAGAACTTTCCTCCGCGGATAAAAAAGATAATATCTACAGAGTCGAGAAATTTTAAAAACTTGTGGGGATGTGGCTCTAGTAAAATGGTTAGGATATGATAATAAACATAATTCTTGGGTTCGGAAATCTCATATTTCCTCATTATAACTTTTAAAAAATTTTTATATTAAATTTTTTTTCTATTTTTTTTTTTAATAAATGGACGCAGAATTTAAAGATCTTGATATTATTAATAATGATCCAGAATTTGAACGCAAACGAGAAGAAATCGAGACGAATGATTTAGGTCGCAAATATGATGAAAATATTAAAGATGATAATATTGAAAGAGATTTTTTAGAAAATAATAATAATGAAGAATCTACATTTATAGATCCTGATCTAGAGTGGGATGGAAGTTTTGATGATCTCGATATTTCCAATGTAAGAAAAACTTAGCTGATCATAGAAAGGCGGAGACTTATGATAAAAAAAATTTTTAAATAATTTTTTGGGTCAAGTTATTAATAAAAATGATGGACCAAGTTCTAAGGAAATTTTGGAGAAATTTAATATAAGATTAGGGAAAACAGGAGAAGAGACAGGAGGTAAATTTGAAGAAAAAAAAATTATTATTAAAGAAGGTGATGAGCTTGTTTTTTCTAAAGATAAGAATAATTTAAATGCTACAGATAATTTTTTTAGAACTAAGGGAAAAAGCTAGAGTCAAGCATTATGGTACATCTTCGGTGCAAATTGAAGAAAATATTGAGTTATATACTTTGAGTATGGATAGTTTGAAGATAATGACTAGTCAAGTAAGAGATTCCTCCGAGGGGGAGGTTCAAGATCGTATGGAAGATTTAAGGATAAAAGTAGAAAATTCTTCTTTTGTATTATTAGAAGAATTAAGAACTGCTCGTGGATATTTAGAGATGCCGGAATCTCAATCCGCTGAGGAGAAGATAGAAAATTAAAAAAATGAGGCTGATCATTGGAGATCTAAGAAACTTCTAGAAACTGATGCAAAATAAGAGGCTGTTTATAATACCTTGGAGAAGCTTGCAAGATTAGCTGCTGATAAAATAAGACTAGAAAATAATATTAGAGTCGTAGATCCTGAGGTGCAGGATATTATAGAGAATGAGGTCAAGGTTAATGATTTAAATAGATTTGAAAAATTTAAAAAATGGGCAAAAAATAATTTGCTAGGTTTAAGTGGTGTTGCTATTGCTATAGGAGGAATTATTACAACGCTTGTGATGAGTGCTAGATCTTCTATAAACAAACGTGCTCAAGCTATGAGTAGATTTGCAAAATCTGTGGCAAATCTGGCTAAGCAGACAGCTCCCATCGCTAGTGCAGTATTAGGTTTACTTGCTAATGTTTTAAAATGGGGGGCGAAGGGTGTAAGTTTTCGTGCAAAAATTTGTGGATATCAGCATTAGCTTTAACTTGGTTTGTTTATGATATGTATAAAAATAAGAAATATGTTTTTAAGAGATAAGGTAAATATTAAAAGATCTTAATAAATAATTTTTTTTTCTTGAGGTAAATTTTTGAAAAATTCTCGATAAATTTTGGATAAATTTTTTTTATTTTTCTTTCTTGAGGTAAATTTTTGGAAAAATTTTGGATAATTTCTTTTTTCTTATTCTAAAGAACTCGGGAAAATTTTCTTCAAAAATTTTCTCTACAAATAAATGGCTACTACTAATGAACTAAAATCTAATTTTAGAAAACTTAAGATGAGTGATATTAAGGGAAGTAGGAGTAAACACATAATTACCTTTAATCTGAATAAGGCAAAGCCTGGAGAAGAAATTTATGTGGATATTCCAAGATTAAATAAGAAGGATTGTTTAGTTCCTAAATCCTTAAATTTAAGAGGCCGTCTCCCTAAGATCCACCAGCTGACTTTCATTTTCAAACTTATTTTGCTCTCATATCTCTATCACTTACTAACCTTTGTTAGTGTATAATAAATATGCATTCATCCTTTGGATTCTTATTTTATATTTCAAGTATTGCTATATTGTCCGTTTTGTGTCTGCCGTGGCTGTGTTTAGATGATTTCAGACATATAATCATCCCTTTTCAAAGGAACTTCAGGTATACTTACGATATTAATTGATTTTTAGTTTTGGGTTATCTGAAAGACTTGCATCTTCACAACAATTCGGCGGCAATGATTTGTGTGTATTACTGGAATTCGGATTTTTTTCTCATTTTTTAACGCCAATTTTTATGTACTGGGAAAAGTACAAAAATAAGCACCTTCAACTTTGTTTTTTTCAAAAGTTCAACCTGTTATTTACTCGGACTAAAATTGAACTGATATTACAAATGTTGGTTTATAATTCTATGAAAGAATATTTTTGGGGAATTAAACCGATACGCTCTGAATTTTAATAATATATTTCCAAATTTGGCGTTAACGTTGATTAAACATTAACTATACTTAGGGATGATTATCGTAGTATGACATTGAATAAACTACCTGAATTATATGATTTAGATTTTTTTGATTTCTAGTTGATATTTCTAAAGAAAAAGAGCAATATTTTATGCTTTCTGTTTTCGTTGGGTAACATACTTTTGAAATAGATTGTAGCGCTTAGTCAAGCGACTATAATTAAGTGCATTTCATGTAGTTTCTGTTGACGCACTAAAAGCTTCTCGAACATAAATATATGCTTTGTAATTATTATACTGCGTAGTGTAGTCTGTGTTATCTTTCCGCAACGTATTTCCTTGATTCAATGCTTAGTAATCATGCCCTAGCTTGAACTTTGCTTGCTGTATTGCATAGAGTACAAAAAGCATTGTAAATAGCTGATATTTAGTCACATCTCAACACCAGTCAGATAGTAACATCTTGGTCAACGCTGGTCTTCGGACTACAGTGTTTGTCAATTGAATATGTATACAGCGTATTAGTGGTATTAGCGTTGGAGTGTTTATCAAACTCACAGTAACAGCAACTACCTAAACAACACGCGCACGCACCTTCGAGCTAAAAGATCAAATACAAGCCTGTCTATAATTGCAATAGCAAAACTGACTTCAATCAGCTACATTTACTGCTGTAGTCCATACAACATATTTTAAGCAATCACTCGAAATGAGCATATGAAGTTACAATCAAAAGTTTTGCGTGGTAAGAAATGACAAAGCTCACAGCACGGGGTTTCCCCCAAGGTAGTTATTTTTAGATTGATTTTTTTAGATAAATATGTGAGTCATGTAAATGACATCATTCCTTTACAGCAACGCATGCCTAAATTACATGAATACAACCGGCGAGCACAGAATTCAACTTAAACTACTAAATTCAAAACTGTCATGGATTTGTCTTGTTTCCTGTCCAATTTTTCCGATTATCAATGTGCAAATTTTCGGGGAAAATCTGGTTGTGTTAATATTCTCGAATGTTTGGATGATGTGAGCACTCATTTGTCATGATGTCATCTGTCAAGGGAAAAACTGTACGATAATGAGCTTATTTTATTGTGTTGTGGAATGTTTGATATTTCCCTGGATCAACTACAGTATATGAAAATTTGTTCCAAACATTGGTATAATTAGGGAAAATTCTGGCATCCATCGCGTGTTTGCCAATACCCACTGCATACTGATTCAAACTCTGCTGTTACGGGCAATCATGTTGTAACACTACAGCTCACCAAAGATGCACATTTACTCTAGAAAAACCGTACCAATCGGGCCTCGTAAGTATGCGCACTCTTATCATTGTGGAATGCCTCTTTGATTTTTTTCAGTTCGCTTTGCAAGACAGTGTGAACCTTTCTCTGTTTTAGCAATATGCCGAGAATGTGGAGGAAAGCATAACGAAATGAGTAAAGAGAATGAATGGGCCAGACTAAAGGCTGACACCAAGTCTACTAATGATGTAACGGAGCCGTAAGTGCTATTTTGTGCTTGTTTTGAATCATGTATCTTCATAAAATCTGTAAACACGATGACAATATATACATCATATTTTACATTTTTCAGCCACGTGTTTGAAAAAATGCACAGAAAATTTCTTTTTTTAAATCACTTTTGTTTATAATGATATCATCCTTTCATGCTATTGTCAACAGATTGGAAATGACATCACAATCGCTGTGTGTTTCTGGAACCTCTCCCTCAACTTCATTGGGTAGTCCAGATGTGACTGACATGTGGACACCTAGCAATGCCACTTCACTAAACTACTCCTCTTCAAATTATGATCACCAGTCTAGCCCTTCGACAACTGATGTCTACAACGAATCTATGTCTCATTTGGCAAGTTTAACATCTTTTAAAGAAATCTCACCGTTGTCATTTCAACTGATAAGCGGTTGGGATGACACTACTCAAAGTGAGAAAGAAGCGTGCATTGAGAAGGCTAGTGAAGCATGCCATGTGATATGTGAAGTGATTGCTCCAAACGCAGGGGAAGAGCTTTTTCTAGCTATGAACTCAACAAGTGATATTCATGTCTCAGAAGGACTTGCAGCCCTTATGACCGCATACCAGAATGCCACTACATGGAACCTAAAATTGCAGAATTTGAGCATCTATGTGCAAAATTATCCAGCAAAAACACTTATGAAATTACATGAGCCTTATGCAAGACTTACTATGTGGCAGATAAGAAAAGCTAGACTTCATGCCCTGCAAAGCGGCCCTGGAAATATAGTAGAGACAAAGAAGCATTCACGAATCAGAATTGATAGAACAAAGCTTGACCATTTAATTGCTTTTGCAAACAGACTGTATTTTTACCAAGATGTAGCATATGGAACATGAAAGCTTAGACTCAATTCTGGACAAACATTAATCATGCCCAACATAATTCGGAATGTAACGAGGTCAACCCTAATTCAGCAATACTTCAAACACTGTGAAGAAGAGGAGATGGAACCGCTAAGTTGAGCTACGTTGTTTAGAGTGTGAGAAGTTCGGGAAGCGTCGGAGAAAAAATCGTTGCAAGGCATTGATAATATTGCCGCAGAAGGTTCAAGTGCATTTGAAAAATTGAGAAAAGTCGTTATTGAAATCGAGGGTCTAGGTGTAACGAAGTCATGGGCTGAAAATGTATTAAGAAAATTAAACAATGCTATACTATATCTCAGAACTGTTTACAGCGTGCATTGGAAAGAACAAAGTCCATGTCCAGATCACTGCAGAAGTTTTGCGTTAAGCGATTCAAAACTGCCTTGTTTTCAGAAATCTTGCAATCATGAACATAATCTTTTCTGGGACAGATGTAAAGAGCTCAAATTTGTCCTTAGTGAGATTGAAAACTTATTCAAACTCATTCCAGCCCCTTGTGTTCTAACGAGAAGAAAGGAGACTATGTGCATGATTTTGGTAAATGCAAAGAAAACATTCTCAAATGGAAATGTCACATTCTTCGCTCCTGTAACCAACAGATGGCTAAGCAAAACGTTCTTGAAATTCTTGACGAGAATTTAGCACTCATTGTAATGGACTGGGCTATGGAATTTACGCAGCGTCACTTCAGGGAAAAACAGTCAGATTGGTATGCAAAGCGAGGAATGAGTTGGCATGTCAATAGCGTTATTACTAGACATACAGATACAAGCCAGCTAGAAGTATGTACTTATGCGCATTTGATGGACTTGTGCACTCAAGACTGGTACTCTGTCTTGTCTATCCTAGAGAATCTTCTTCAAGTTCTATGTCAGCGTAATGTCAAGATATCCAAGGTGTATTTGCATTCAGATGAAGCTGGGTGTTATCATAACAACTTTCTTTCAGCTTCCTTGAAAGATTTAGGTCAGAGAGTTGGCTTTAAGGTCATGCATTATGATTTTTCTGAGCTCACAGCATGGAAAAGACGTCTGTGACCGAATTCTTTGTCGAATGAAACATGCAATACAGAAGTACTGCAATGAATTACATGATATTTTGATGGCCAGCGACATGAGGAGAGCATTGCTTGAACGTCCAGTTAGTGGAACCACCGCCTCAGTAAACCGAATAGATTATTCTTCCATGACAATCGAAGTAAAGAGCATTGACAGTATTAGTTCGTATCATAGCATTGAGTTCGAAGACACAGGTATAAGAGGGTGGAAGGCTTTTGGAATTGGTGAAGGTAGATTGCTTCCTTTTAAAGATATTGTGATAAATCCACAACTGAGTACTAATATTCAACAAGAAGAAGAATTTTTCAAGCATGACAGTAGGCCACATCGAGTGTGGTATCATTGGATGTGGAAAGGTTTTCCAACATTTTGAAGATCTTGAACTTCACTTAGACGTAGGGAAGCATGAAAACGCTGTTCATAGTGAATCATTGTATGACCAGTTGAGAAGGGATTGGGCGGAAAAATTTCTGACTATTGACTACAGGAAGAAAAGCGAGAATGCCAATGTTGCTGAGTCAATGGGTGCAGCTTCATCAGACGAAAATGCTTGTGAGAACAATGTGGGTTGGGCACTGAGTAAGTCTAGAACTAAAACTATACGTTTTAGCCAAAATGTGAGACTACCTGACAGAAAGATTTGATTTAGGTGAAATTACAGGGATGAAGAGCAATCCGTCAGATGTGGAGAATGATATGCGAAGTGCAAGAAACGAGAGGAACAAAAAGCGTTTTACTCGAGATGAATGGCTGACAGCACCTCAGATCAAAAATTTCTCTTCTCGATTATCAGCTGCCCGGAAAAAGCAAGGCAATGAAAAGACACAGGTCTTGATGTCTGATGCAGAAAGTTCTGAAGACGAAGATTTACTGGCAATCGCACAAGATATTTGCAATAAAGAGCTTCTTGACAGCATTCTTCAACGACTGGATGTGCAACACCTCATTCTCTATGATGTATACAATCTCTGTGATTATTTATGGAAGGTAAACTTCATGTATTCAGTGTTAAATTGCTGAAATCTATCTGCAAGGGGTTCGAATTACCCTTCAAATCTAAGGACCTCAAATCCTCAGTCATTGAGAAAGTTAGAGATATGATTGTTGGATGTAACTGTAACTGTTGACCTGCTGACGTTAATTGAACATCAATCTGCACATTCATAAGAAAGCCAATCAATCATCGTCGAAATCTGAAACTACCACAGCACATTTGAGTAACTATACATCTTGAAGGGAAATCCGCTTTCCTATGGGCTGCAAACCTTGAATTTTCTTCACCTCAAGAGTTTTTGAATGTTAATTTATGTTCACAAGAGTGATTTCTTTTGCAGCGATAAATATATATGATAAAACTGGATGAGTATCTAGAAAACATTTAATTGGTGACTTTCGTGATTGGATTTATACCAAGAGACAGGCTTGTTTTCTATCCATTTCGATTGTAGCTGGCCAAAGAAAACAGAAAGCATGAAATATTGCTCTTTTTTTTAAATATCAACTAGAAATAAAAAAAGGTCTAAATCATATAATTCAGTTAGTTTATTTAATGTCATACTATGATAATTGTCCCTAAGTATAGTTAATATTTAATCAACGTTAACGCCAAATTTGGAGATATATTATAAAAATTCAGAGCGTATTGCTTTGTTTCCCCAGAAATATTCTTTCATAGAATTATAAACCAACATTTGTAGTATAATTTCAATTTCAGTCCAGGTGAATAACAGGTTGCACTTTACAAAAAAACAAAGTTGAAAGATGCTTATTTTTGTACTTTTCCCGGCACATAAAAATTGGTGTCAAAAAAAAAATGTGAAAAAAATTCCGAATTCCAGTAATACACACAAATCATTGCCACCAAATTGTGGTGCAGACGTAAGTCTTTCAGATAAGCCAAAACTAAAAATCAATTAATGTCGTAAGTATGTCTGGAGTTCCGTTGAAAAATGGATGATTATATGTCTGGAAGCATCTAAGAATAGCCACAGCGGACACAAAACGGACAATATAGCAAAACGTGAAATGTAAAATAAGAATCCAAAAGATGAATGCATATTTATTTTACACTAAGAAAGATTAATAAGTGATAGAGATATGAGAGCAAAATAAATTTCAAAGCAAAGTCAGCTGGTGGATCTTAGAGAGACAGCCTCTTAAACTTTGATTTTAAAAGTGCTAATACTAAGTCATGGTTTTTAAATAATTTAGGAAAATTATTAGTAGATAGACTTTGTGTTTCTATTGAGGCAGAAATTTTGTTTGATAATAGTGGTAATGCAATTTTTGAAATTTATAAAGATTTATGGTTGCCAGAAAGAACTAGAGAAGAGATGTGTGATTTTGGGATTCTTAATGAGAATACTAGAAAAATTATTTCGAAGTCTGATGATGGTACAAAGAGTGGAGATACTCAAAAAGTTTCAGATGCTTTAGTTGCTTCTGTTTTAGGGGCAAAACAAAAAATAAAACTCTCTAAAGTATTAGGAGATCATGGATTATTCTGTCCCACTGCATTGGAAAATAATTTACAATATAGAATTAGATTATCTAAGGATAACAAGCTTAGGATAGCTCAAAGTGGTGAAAATGTTTACCTAAGGATAATAAGCTTATAATAGCTCAAAGTGGTGAAAATGTGGAGGGATATTCTTTGGAGAAGATAGAATTAGAGTATGAAAAAATTCAAAATGAGGACTTGGTGAATGAGAGTATTATGGGGTTTGAGGTTGGGAAAAGTTCAAGTTTTGAGCATGTTACCTTATTAAAAACTGTGGAATGGGATAAGAGTAGTACTTTAATTAATGAGACTATAAATTTACCTTGAAAAACATGTCGGCGATCGTGATGTTATTTAGGAAAAAAAGTGTGGTGGATTCCGAAGAATATATTTATCCCAGTATAGAATCTTTAGAAATTACCATCGAAGGTGTTCCTAATTCTGTATATGGTCAAGGTATTAAAAAGAAGATCTTTATGATGAAGCTAAGAGATTATTCAAGCATAAGAGTGAGCTAGAATATGAGCCAAGTAGTATGATGATGAGGAAATTTTTTAAGGATGAGTTTGCATTAGTAGTAGATTTAAGAACTACGGAAGATAAATTAGTTGTGGGGGCTGGAAAAATATTACTGAATACTCCACATGGGGTGTTGTTAGAAATCATAAAGAAGGCTACGACTGCGAATGTCATGTGCCATATATTTGTTGTTAGCGATGGATTAGTCAATTTTAAGAATAGAACTATACAAAATGTACATTATTTGGCGGAGATCCTTAATTTTCTTTAAATAAGTGGGAGTTTGTATTCATAAAAGTCATAGAAAAGAAAATTTAGTTCCAGATCCAAATAATCCCGGAAAAATTATGAAAGAAATAAAAATTATTAAGTCTTGTGCATGTACTTCTAGACTTGGAAGAAATGGAACTAATCTTAGGTTTACAACGAGCTTTGACTCTAATGATACTATTATGGAGAATGTAGAAAATCGCAAATGTAGAGAATAATAAATGTAAAGTATACTTGAGAAATATTTTAAAATGTATAACTTAAAATTTTAGGAAAGTTATACATTTTTTATTCCACATAATGCTCATAAGGATATCTCAAGGAGATTTCTAATCTAGCATATCTTATGTTTTTTAATTTCTCACGAATATTTGCTTTCTCCTCTTTAGACAAATGTCCTAAATAATCATCGAAAATAAGATCCATGTCTTTTCTACTCAGATTATAAAAACTCACTAACTTAGAAATATTTTCTCGATAAGGTTTTGCGATGGAGGTTAATTGTTGAGTAATAATCATAGGCAGCCCAAAAATTGAGTATAACTCGCCCCATTTCCCTTCTAGTGCACGCGCGCCTCTGAGAGTAATTACTTCATATATATAAAGTACATAAGGTTGGCAACTTTAGCATCGCTTTCGAAGCAGCGATGTAAACACATAAAAAAATAATCTGCATACACCGACGAAGACTAAGCAAAAACAGCAAAATACTAAACGTCTATAATTTTGCTATCTTCTCCAAAAAACATAACGTTTTAATATAGCCGATAAAAGGAAAAATAAACACATTTTTTTCTGTATTTGCTGTCAAATTTCTTTGTCTCCATGCTAGATGCCACAACCTGTCGTGTACGTCATTTTTTAAAATAAATTTTCCACTGTGATTGGTCAAAAAAATAAACAAACTTTGACATAGGATGGGGAGAAAATAGGATGCAGGGGGGAAAAGGCAGAAAAAAAAACCTTGGCGTGAAAACTCTCCTAAACTTAAAAAATTTTTTTCAATGGGACTGAAATAAATAAAAAAGGATTTTTTCACTACGTGACATAAGAAACCCGCGAAGTATTTTTTTAAGGTACGTACAAAACCTTACAAAACTTGCTATTTATTTTTGCCTTTTCCCCCCTGCATCTTATTTTCTCCCCATCCTATGTCAAAGTTTGTTTATTTTTTTGACCAGTCACAGTGGAGAATTTATTTTAAAAAATGACGTACACGACAGGTTGTGGCATCTAGCATGGAGACAAAGAAATTTGACAGCAAATACAGAAAAAAATGTGTTTATTTTTCCTTTTATCGGCTATATTAAAACGTTATGTTTTTTGGAGAAGATAGCAAAATTATAGAGGTTTAGTATTTTGTTGTTTTTGCTTAGTCTTCGTTGGTGTATGCAGATTATTTTTTTACGTGTTTACATCGCTGCTTTGTAAGCGATGCTAAAGTTGCCAACCTTATGTAATTTATATATATGAAGTTGTTACTCTCAGAGGCGCGCGTGCGCTGGAAGGGAAATGGGGCGAGTCATACTTAATTTTTGGGCTGCTTATGGTAATAATGATCGAAAAAAGTCCATAATGTCTTGCAGAAAATGCTAATCTTATTAGTTCTGAAAATCTTCTTTTCACAAACTTACTTGCAGTGCAGTCGTCTAAAATAATGAGGGAATTTGTACCTTTTGAAAATTCTACAACTTGTCTTAAAAAAGATTCTACATCATCTTGATCGCAACTTATAACAATAAAATTTTCATCTTTATCATAGGACCAAGCTTGATAAGTTTTATTCCACTCGTAAGTGGGACATATGAGGAAAATATAATCAAAATAACCTAAATATTGTTGCTCTAACATTTTTAGTAAATAATAAGTTTTTCCACAACACGTCATTCCTACGATAATCATATTAAAAGGATTATAACTAATTTCTGGAGCAATAAAACTTTTCGACTTATTTGAAATATCACCTAGGATTACGAACTTATTTTTGTCTCCTTTGGTAATTCTTCTTTCTCTTGTGGAGGACATTGTTCTTCTTTATTATTAATATTTTTAGAAACAACATGTTTACCTACGATAAGACCTCCCGAAAAAACTCCAGTGAGTGGAATATAAGGTGTGATGTACTCTAAGATAAATTTTACATCTCTCCTAAAATGTTCTTTATCCGAAAGTTCTCTACCCATCTCCATCGCGTTTTCAATTAAGTCTAAATGCTCCATAAGTTCCGAAAATTTTCCAATAACAACATCTGTAATCATATCATTCATCTTATTTAATTGATCACGCTTATAATCTTGAAAAATTTGCAAAAGTGCTTTTTCGGAGGCTTTCTTAATATAGGATTGTGTGTATTTTATTTCTTTTGTAGAAGATAGTTTTAGAAGAGTTTCACAAATATTTATAGGTTGTTCACTCATTTATTATATATATTTTTTAAAAATTTTTCAGACTTAGAAATCGATTTTCTAAAGTTATGAGAGCTCATAGTTTTTTCTCTACTTATATACCTTGAATTAATCACCCGAGCGCGAAGTGGCATAGCCTTCCTCAGACCTATTATGCAAATGAGATATTGCACAATCATAAGTGGTCACATGTCCTTGACCTTGGGAAAAGTGTGCCAGAATCCCCAAAAGTTTTTGAAGTAAGGAGAAGGGAAGTGAGATGACATCAGACCTCATGAATAATTAATGAGCAATGGTTATTGCTCATTGAGTGTTATGTGACCTTGACCTTGGCAGAGGTGGGCGTGGCCTAGCCAATTTCCTGGAAATTTGGCTGACTAAATTCCTGGAAATTTCTAGAACTCATGAATAATTAATGAGCAATGCCAGAAAAAAAGTGGGATTCTGGCACATTTTGAAAAGGGGATTCCCCTAATTGGTCAGACCCACCCCCCCATTTTTGAAAGATTTCCTGAACTCATTAAATATGCATAATAGTAATTTATACTAATTTTAGGGTAAAACTGGCCCTTAGTTTATGCAAGATTCATTTTTGGGGGAGGTGGTCAATTTATGCATAAATTAAGGGCCAGAATCCCCATTTTCACACTACTTCTGTGTAATTTGATCTCCAGTTGTTAACTAAAGTTCTTGATTTGTTGTGATATATTAATTTCATTCAACAATATATATTTCCTCACACCAGTATGTTCATTTATTTGTTCAGATCTTCTGCTTCTGGGAATTGCTTGTACAGCTCAGTGTGTTTGGTTCTGGTAGGTAATAACAGCTTAGTCCAGCATTTAAGAATTTTAACATCCCTTGAGCTGTATATTTTTTCCTCCTTTTATTCTGAACATCCCTACTTTTGGTCTGCTGTTGATAAGCGTACTGAACACTTCAACAGTAGTGTCAAAAATCTTTTGCCCATGACTGTATAAAAGGAGTGGTTGGACTCGGGTTTTACCATGGATAAACTTGTGAGACAAGAGGCCATTTTAAATTGTTGTGATGGAAAATGGTCATCGTTTCTGTGTATTCTTGCTCTTTCTTCTGCACTTAATAGGAATATTTTTAGCTACTACCCTGATTGTGGTGCAGAAAGGTATAAACTGTTGTTTAACCGCATGATCAAGACATGCACAGATGTTGAAAAGGTTTGGATGATATTCATATACTTTTTTGCTGAGAAGGTACTATTAAGCCTGGAGAAACATTTCAGCCGAATCATTTTGTGCCCTTACTATTTCATTCTCACCAGCTGAAAAGAAAGTCTGCAGCTAATATGTCTATAACACCTGCAGCTGCTAAAAGGCAAAAACTTTGTACAAGCCTTCCTAAAAACACCTCAAAAAATCTAACTTTCAAATTTATCAGTTTTTTAAAGTATCGGACAAACCTGTTGTCAATCTTGTATCTAACAAAGCACCTAATGAGTCGTTTTGTTCTGCTACAGCACTTTCTCAGAATTTAGATCAAGTTGATAAACTGAGCTTTTCAACCAACAAAGCGCAAGAAAATAAGACACAGGTCACATCTGGTGAGTCTATTAGTAAATATGTTGTTGCAGTGTATAAAGATAAAGTTAGTGGCATGACTTCATCAGATATTTGTGATCTAATTAAAAATCTTTTTAAGCCAGATAAGCATTATTCTTTTCCTAAAACCAATGGGAGAAGATTTAGGTATGATTGGCTAGAATTATATCCTTGGCTTTGTTACTCTCCCTCAAAAGATGGAGCTTACTGTTTGTCATGTGTGCTTTTTGGCAATCAATTCCCCAGTAAAGTTAAGAAAATTCAAAATTTGTTCAGTGAACCTTTGCGCCATTGGAATGGTGCTGGTTATACTCTGAAGCATCATGCTGGGTATGGTTCAGGAAAGGAAAAGGGTCTGCATGCATGTACATTCCTCATACTGACCTCTTTTCTGTCTCAGATGTTAGGGGCAGCACAGCCTATCAAGGTAATTATAGATGCCAATGTTAAAAAAGAAATTAAGGAGAATAGACAAAAGCTTGCCCCCATTGTAGATTCGGTTATATTTTGCGGTCATCTTGGTTTACCTCTGCGCGGCCATGGTGATGATGCTAAGTATCATTCCAATGTTGGCGATTATTCCACTGGAGGAGTGGGTAACTTTGCAAAGTCTCTTAACTTTAGAGTTAAAGCTGGTGATCAAATTTTAGAGAATAACTTAAAAAAGTGTGCTAAAAATCAGACTTACATTTCTAAAACTAGCCAGAATAAGCTAATTAAATGCTAAGGTGAGGTCATAATTATTACGGACAAAATTATTAAGGATGTTAAGGCTAGTAAATTTTTTCCTATTATTGCTGATGAGGCTTCTGACACGTCTCACAAAGAGGAAAAGTCTCTAGTTCTGTGTTTTGTTGACGTTGATATGAATATCCGAGAGGAATTTGTTTCATTTTTGCAGTGCAAGTGGGGTTTAAGTGGTGAACAGCTTCCCAAATTAATATTAGATGCGTTAACTAATTTAAAGTTGTCTATTGCAGACTGTAGAGGGCAAGGGTATGATGGGGCGGGTGCTGTTGCTGGGCACATAAATGGTTTATCTTCTCACATTTTGTGATTAAGTGAGAAGGCTTTGTACAGTCACTGTTACAGCTATAGATTGAATTTCGCTCTCTGCGATTCCTTAAATTTGTCAGAAGTAAACACAATGATGAAGCAAGTCCAGGATGTTTCCAATTTTAATAACGTTTCCCAAACCCGTAAGATGCTTTTTGAAGAGCACGTACGTAACAGCGCTGATACTGAGTTCAAAAAGACTAGGCTTGTTGATGTTTGCCGAACTCGCTGGGTTGAACGTATTGACAGTCTCAACACTTTTGAAGAGCTTTTTAGTGCAAAGTTTCTTCAAAACTTTGCAGTATTGTGATGAGTGGTGAAAATTCAAACGAGTCAGTCACTCACTCACTCGCTCAGTCATTCATAGTGTAAACTTTCCGGGGGGTGTGTACAACCTATGTTCGTAGTGATTTACTGCGTACCAGTGCTTTCAAGATTATTTAGGCAATTTGACATGCCGTATTAAAGTATTCTTTAGGCCTTTTGCCAAATTCATAAAAGTTGCGAGAAATTGTTGTTATTGTAAATTTATAACATTTGCTTTTCGTGTTGTAGAAGGGTATTTGCCTCGGAACATCCAATTGTTCCTTTAAGAACGCAAATACGCATGCACTAGCAGGCGACAGGTCAAGAATCAAGTATTATATTTCCAAGGCCAGGAAGGAGCGAGACATTGCTGTTTTCATGTGTATTAACATTTCAGACATAAATATTGAGAAATCTTTGAGATTGCAGGCAACATACAAATCGATATAATACATTAAGTAAGGGCATTCAATGAATGGAACTATCACTTTATGATACGCTTTGACAGTATATCCATAGGGGACTGATAATGTTGAGGTCCACAGTGAAAGCAGTGACACAGCATGTGTCAAGCATGATGCCATGATTATGATTGGCTCCCTAAATAAAGTAAATATGGAAATGATCACAGGTTCAGAGAGTAGCGTTGCGTAAGACGACCGGAAGTCGCACACATGAACAACACGCTGCTGATATTCAGTATTATTGGCCGGTGCATGAATGGCACCCAGTGACGCAGAGACAAACTTGTACTAGATCAGGATCAGTCACACGAGAGCGTAAGAGCAATCCAAAGAAATAAGTGTATTGGTGACGTTTACGAAGAAAACGATGTTGAAAACTATTTAAATCATCAGAGCTTTAAGCGAGAAAAAGGAGGAGATAATGAACGTGACATCTCTAGTCATTTCAGTCGCCAGCAAGCCGTTTTCAACAGGAGAAGGTGATTAGGTAGCCAACGTGTTACCGCCACGGACCTTGTTCACGGGTCCAGCACTACAAAGGTGCAAAATCGTGTTCACTTCGAAAAGAATTCTATCAAAATTGCTATAAAACCTGCTGTAAAAACTGCTATAAAAACTGCTATAAAATCTACTATACATGTGAAATCAAAAGTGAAACTATTGACTACAGGTGAATACCTCAACATAAGTTCTAAAAGGCAATGTTACCTTGGGAGTAAGGCAAAGGTCAATGAGACTTGTTATTCTGGAATATGTCATGATCGCAATCTTAGTACAGAGACAAATAAACCAAAGTCAACTACATTTATGCCAAAATTCTCTATCACACATGCAAGTATAAAAGAAGTATTACCGCTGCAATCTACTCTTTCATGTAATGACGTTAGCCGAATTAGATCACGCTCTAAATATGTACACGTAACACATGTCAAGAAGCGCTGAGATCGAGAGCCGTCTAGAATTCCTACAAGAAAGTTAGTTCAGTTGATGAGAAAAATAGAAAACGAAGGCGTATAATAAAACGGTTAATTAAGCAGTCTATTCCTAAGACATCTTGCCTTCACAAGTTGTTTTCCACAAGCTACCGAAAAGATGTATTTCAACAACAAACATATGCGTATGTGTGGAAATTCACAAATCGCTTTCATGCTGAGTAACCTGAACTTCAAACAAACAATAATGTTACAGTTCCACAGTCATCAATACAGCTGACAGATGAACAGATGGTTGCATTACACCTTGCTATAAATTCACTTGAAGATGATCACAATT
>JAOBYK010352465.1:2344-17142 GCA_025434845.1 Phenganax subtilis | reverse complement strand
AAATTATGATGAAACATCCTATTTCATGGTAATCCACAATGCACCACTATAAAACAAGTCGAACATCAACATAGCTTTACTACTTTACGCACCTTCATTCAAACTGCTAGAACGATACATGATATTCTGGATAGTGCTTGCTGGTGCCCTACCACGAGTGTTTACCACATTATTTGGGACGGTCACTGCTTGCTCGGTGTCAGGGTATAGGATATCTTTCATCACACCGGGTGGTTCCAAACCTCGCATGCTAGTACTTTGGTGGTGTTGATGATGTTCATATAAGATTTCTTTCATAACACCAGATGGTTCAAAACTTCTCTGTGGTAAACTACCAGAATCAACATAGTCATACATGTGCGTTTCAATGGTCGATTGCATAGCACTACCCACACCACGTGTGCTTTGGTGTGGTAGATTTTGCTCTTCTGAGTGGTAAAGTAAGAGTTGTGCCGTAGAATCTGGAGCTCGACTCGCAATCTTGTCAACTGCTCGTGAACTTCTGTGCGGTATTATTTGCCGCTCAGCAGAATGGTATAGTAGCTGTTGTGCTGTAGAATCTACGGGTTGAGTTATTGTTCTGTCAGTCGACATTCTCAGTGGTATTTCTTCAGAATGGTGAATCTCATGCTGCACAAAAGAATCTGTAGCCTCGATCACTGTTCCACCATCAGAACTGGTATTGGATCGTGTGACAATGAAATCATTGTCTGCTATCGCACTATCTCTGAAGGAAGAGTTTTGAAGCGTAGATACATCAGTAATATTTCGAGTAGTGACCGCCTGCGAACCCGTATTAGGTATCATATCTTGTTGGTACATGAGTTCTTGTGCAGTGGATTGCATTGATTGGCTCACTTTCGGATAAGTTCTACTTGACTGTGAACCTACCACATCACCAGCATTGTAAATGAAGTCTTGTGGTGCTGAGTCATTATCATTAAATGACTCATTTTGTAAAGCTGACATTTCGTTTGCAGTTCTCCGCTTATCACGAGTTTGTGCTACATCTCCAGTTTCATCATGCTGAAATTTTCCTACCAGGCTAGTTTTTATCTGGTGGAGTTCATCTTCTTCTTTTTTTAGGAAAGTCTCTCGTTTCTCTTTCAAAGCAAGACGTTTCGCTAACCACACGGCATGCTGTTCTCGTTTTTCCGCTTCTCTGGTGAGTTCCTCATAGTAACGGATCAGCTCTTGTCTGAAAAAAGAAATACTTCAGGAGTGCCAAAAACAATACAGAGAACGCAAAGAGATGGCAACAAAATTGTATTCTACATTTATCGTTACCACAGGAAAAGACTGCAGTGTTTGGAGAGAAAAGTACGCTAGAATCTAGTTCACAAGACTGCACATCAGGACGAGAATAATACTTAAGAGTTCAATGAGAAACATGCGGTGTTTGGTACACCAAAGTAGACCGATGATGTTCGGCGGACTTAAACTGAAAGCAGTTCCAAAAAAACGTACGTACCTAGTTTGCTCAACTATATCATCAGCAATTCTAGCAGTTGTTACTTCATAATCCAATGATGTTCTCAAAATACGCGCGTCTTCTTCATCAGCTTCTTTCCTTTCTAAGGCCTTTCTCTGAGCAAGAATGAAAAATGAAATATGAAGCACATTGAAGAATAGTTCAACTAAAAATCCTTGAGCTTACATTAATGGCGTCCTCCATTTGCTGTTTAAGAAAATCTAGTTCTTCCTTCTTCTTTGCAGCAAGAGCTTGCTTTGCTTTCATGATCAATTCTAAAATGAAATACTATTTAGTTTGCCAGAAAAATATTAGCAGCATTAAAACTAGCCAGTTTGTGGCGTACGTTATCACTGCAAGAGAGCATATCCCCAAGCAGTAATTAAAAACGTCGTACCTTGAATTTCTGCAAGTGCTTTATGGGCCTTCTGACGCTCGCTTGCTAAACTTTGTTCTAGTTTCAGTCTTTCTTCATTTTTCTAAACAAAAAAGAAACTTCTTTTATCTCCAATATTTCACATGGAAAGTGACATAATAGATGAATTAGTGTGCTTAATATTTCTTTCAAATACCTTTCGCATTCGTTCTTGTTCAGCGTTTTCTTGGAGAGTCTTCATCTTCTCAGCATATAAAAGATTGCTCTGAGAAAGTCGTCGTAGAGAACTGATAGAGTAGACGACTGCCATGACTGGTACATCAACTTCGTTGCTGCAAATATAATGCTGAAAGAGATATTAAAAGTTGGCAACATTAAAAGTACAAAATCTACCTTGTGAGACCAAGATTGAATACACAGTTATTGGTCAAGGTAACTATTTAATCTCAGTCTCATATGAGAATGCCTTCAGCTTGACGTTTTACAAGCCATCACAGGTTATCGTATTGTATAAATACAGCACGTTAACTGGACAATCTGACAGGTACTGCTAGCTTCCATACACACATAGATATACAGGGTATACCTGAATCAATCACAACTCACCTCAGGACAGCAAAGTTTTAATAAGTTAATAGATTTTCCACAAATGAACATGTCTTTAGCGAGTTCCTTCATAAAAACTGGAACACCTTCCATCTTGTCTGCACCAGACATAACATAACCATTCGTCCAGTAATGTTTATCTGAAGAAGAGAAACGTTTTATTTTGTCTTATACAGTTGGTCCCAGATTCAGCCAACATATTCTAAACATGCATGAACAAAGGCTTAAAGCAACTCTGCTTTTTATAGCACATACTTCCATGCATTCAAAATCAGTGGTATATTTTAGATAGCAATTACCTCTATAAGCTAGAAAAACATCATTTTCTGATATCATAAACTCCTTGCAGAGGTCAATACATTTTCCTTTGAAGATCCACTGCTGAATAAACCTGAAAACATAGAAAATTCAACATAATTACAATATAGTTCTATCAAATATAGATTTACAGCCAGTATTTTCTATCAAGAGAGTTGTGTTAATAGTCTTACTTTAAATATGGCATACAGCTCACTCTCAATAAGAATAACAGCAAATTGGCAACAGTTGAATTGATATTCTGTAAACATAACTCATACAGATATGACAACAACTTGACTCCCTAAAAACAAACAAAGTACATGATCAGTGACTTAAATAAAACTTTAGTCAAGCTTCCAGCCTTTTATTGACAATGACTATATAACAGTGTATTAATTTCTATATGCTATATGTACCACAGGAAATTTTGGCTTTGGTTTTCCATGCTCTGCAGCAAAACCTTGAGAACACATGCAGACATCAGCGAGAAATCTAAGAAAAAATGTCAAAAATATTGTAGATTTATGTTCTAAATGGATTTACTCATCAATACTTGAATGGATTTGAACTTGAGAAAGTTCTCAACTCACCTTAACAGGTATTCTTGATTCTTAAACTTTGCAATTAAACCAAAGACACTTTGAACACTTGAAGCTTGCACCATAATGACTGATTGTCTGTATTTCTGAAGATATGTTCTGAGTCCAGAGGTGAAGGCTCGCAGTATGCTACTACGCATCAATGTTGAATGTCTTTGACAAGCTGTGAACTTGTTTAGTCTGTAATAATTAGTTCCTATCTCAGCAAGTTGCATCAGGCTAGCTTGTATAGAGTCAGGAGAACAGCCAGTCAGTCTCACGGTTGCAGAAACATGGAATGATCCTGTGCCCTGAAGTGAAAAAATATAAAATACGTTACCTACACAATCTAAGTCCAAATTGTTTGAAACCTTGAACAAGTCTTTCATCTTTCTTGCAAAAAAAGTAAAGACATGTATAGTCATTATGAAGAACTGGTTTGGAAATTTAGTGAGGTTTTTGTCTTCACAGTTTCTTCATGCTTATTAAACTGACAAGACTATAGTAATTGAAGATAATTGGTTTAGAGACACTTAAACAAGAAGCGCCCACTATACCTTTTCTAACTGAAATATCTGGGAAGGAACTCCAATTAAAAGCATCAAACAATCTCTGATCAACTCTTTCATGTCAAAAAATATAAATGGGAGAGGCTGGGCATTGATCAGAAATGAAGCTTCAGCTAGTCTCATGTTGTAGAAATAATTGATGACATCTGGTCCAGCCTCAGTAAGATAAGGCTTGCAGTTTTTAGAAATCCTAGAAAGACACCAAGATATTAGTTGTGGAAGAACACTTAGGATATAAAACTTAATTTTAAAAACTATATCCAGCATAAAATAGTCCAAGTTTTTAAAACATACATTTTCTGCCTTCCTTCCCAAGTATAAAACCTCAAAGGCTTCAACTTGAGAGCTTCATCCCAGATGTCTAAATCATGTACACCAGAATCCTCACTGAGAGTTGATAATTTCTCAGAGGTATCCTTGAAACCTTTGTCCTCAATGGAGAAAGTAGTGTACAATGGTTTTCGCCTATAGAGCAATAAAATAGAAACGTTGGACACATTGCGAGTACTTGATGAGCATTTGATGCAGTATTTTTACCAGAAATCATGAGATGGTAAATCAGGAAGTTGAAGTTTCACATCCATGTCTGAAGTTTTGCTTTGAACCAAGGAACTATACAAACTACTTCTTGTTCTTTCACTGAACAAATCATTACTCTACGAAACAATAAAAAACATACTACTAAGCTGTCTTAATAATTTCAACCCAGATTTTTAAAGGAGAATAGTTAACATTAACTAAACACATCAAAACTACAAACCTTGGTACCGAACCAAGCAGTAAATCCATGAGACCCAGGTTCTTGACTGAAAATCTAAAAGAAATACAGGAAATTAAGTCTACTTGTTTCTTTCAAACCATTGTGTAACAAGTCCAGCTCACAACGTGTGCACTCACATTCGACTGAAGCGAGTCTTCGTTATTTTCAAAACCTCTTCTTGGTATGCCAAAAGAAGGAGAAGCTTTGAAAATATCACTGTAAAAATGCACAAGCATATATGAAATAAAACAAAATCAACTATGCTGGAGCCTAGCAAATGCTTAGCTGCAAAAATGGTAGAACTATGCACAATTATACACACCCGGACCCCTGGTAGAAATCTTACTTAGGATACTAAGTAGGATCGTATAAGATCTTATAAGATAATTCAGGATCTTGTAAGATCTTAAGTAAGATTTCTACCAGGGCACATGCTTGCCTTGAGTTGAGAAACTTTGTACACCGTACCTTGTATAATAGTCATAATCAATACTGGTTTGTTCACCGTCAAAGCAACTGTCGGAGATTGTAGGATTAGTGTGATCTTTCCTCCAAACTTCACAAGGATCTCGAGTCAAAGTTTTACTTTCATCTGTGAGAACCAATAAAATCTTCACGACTGCTTCCACTTCACAAAGTTTGTCCAATTTTCCAAAATAAGGCGATGAGGGTTGCAAAGAGAAATCTGTGAAATTTATAACACATGTTCTAAGGCCTCACAACAGAGCAAATATAAACCACAATGCTATAATACTACCAAGACAAGAGATTAATTTTTCCAACTGGTTTGCCTTGTTTTCAAGTCTATTTGTCTTCATTTTAAACCCAAGTACACACAAACTTTCTTTCACATTAAATATCTCTTTCTCGTTTTCTATAGGCCTCCATAACAAGCTTTGAAACATAACATCTTGCAAACGACGTCTTGTTTTTTTGGTGAAATGAACTCTTTTAGTTCTATCAGAAACAACATTGTATTCCTCGCTAAATATCCTCTCTGATAGTTTGTGGAGCAATAATGTTATAGAATTTTCAGGTATGTCTGTCTCCATGACTAGAACAGTATATTAAAGGGAAATGAAACCATTTTCGTTTCTTTTTAATGTTCGTTTCTGTTATATTTTGATATTTCACTCCTAGCGGCCATTTTGAAAATTTAGGAAACAAAACCAAACCACAAAACTGCACGGTGGCCGGGGGGTTGCAATGCGCGAACGCAAAATTAAATAAATACACGAACGTAAACGCAAGTACACGAACGCAAACCAAGCTCACGAACGCAAAACCATATACGCGACGCAAAACCAAACAAGAATTACATCTTCCATAATATCAAACGGGAGCGGGATATTTTGGTTGGACTATGCATACACGCTTTCTGTCAGCGAGCTTTTTGCTTAGGTGTGTATGATCGGTGCTACAAGATATAAACACGCGTGGTCATATGAGTGCCTCATTTCTTGGAGGGGGTATATGAACTCAGCGGGGAAAACGAGAATTATTTTTACAAGAAACAATTAAGTTCTCTGCAGTTGAGAAAACAGTACGACTAAAATTCTGCCATCAGATCTTCCATCAAATTCTTAGCATTTGCTTTTCATTAGTGAGTAGATAAATCATAGAAAAATAAACTGAATGAAAACAAAACGAGTATTATCTCCGGAGCGAACACAGCAGTTTGCGCAAAACATGCTTATTTTAGAACATAAACGCAAAATTTTCAAAGAACAAGCCGAAACGAGATCTGATCATGGAAAAAACTTTGCGCAATGAAACTATCAAAATGCAATCATCCTAAAAATAGTTGGCTTTATTTATATATATTTTTAGACAGCGTGATTGGTTACACTATAATCTAACGAAACCAAACGATCACCTTGAATTACTGGAACTTTGTTCAGCGCTGAAAACATTTGATAGATGAAAAGCTTTCAGGTGCAAAATGAGAACTTGCTTGTAACGTAAAATGGAAAAGCTGATCGTTGATTTTGCTTGCTACTAGGTGCAAAAATGATGGAAAGCATTATAATTGTTCTTCCACACTGGGTGTCATGTTATTATCGGCTGTCTTTCTTGTGTAGTAAAGTAGAAAGCCTAGTCTTGCTGCTGCAACTAATGAGAAGTTCACCATGTTTTTTCCAAGTTCATATTAAGTCTTTCATTACTGGACCGCAGGATAACGCCGCCGGTAAGCATAGAAAACAAGAAATTTCGTTCATGCAGTTCTAACTCTGCAGGATAAGGGACAAGGTGTCTGTAAGGTAAGGTGTCACAACTGTTCTAATTATTTACATGTCAGCTATGATGAGTAAGAGTCGTCGCTCTGAATTGTGAACTCAAAAGAGTTCAGCCTGCAATAAACACTGCACTCATAATGCGCAATTTGCCTTGTTCTCAGAAAGCGCGCCTAAGAAATCTTTGAAGAAAAAACGTTTTTGCGCTACAAACTTTGCATAATCTGATTTCACATAAAGCTCTTTGCTGAGTGAATCACGTGATAAAAACCCACGCAAAACTAATTATGCAACAAAAAATGGAGCGAGGCCGCAGGCACGAGGCAGTTTGCCAACTTCACGTTCTGATGTAATCACTCCATATTCAGAGTGCAGGTTTTTGCACGTGATGTAAAAATTGATAAGGTGAGCGATGCATGTATTTAATACTGTCAGGCTGTGCAGGTGTCAACCAATCAGAGCGCAGTATTTTCAGCCAGTAACAGTGGGTGGTCAATTTCAGCGTATTATGAGTTGTGAGTGATGAGTATAGTGAACACAGTATGTAGCCATGTTATGATAGGCAGGCAAAGACCAAGTCAAATTGAGTGAACTGCATGTTGTCCACCTACAGCTAGTCCACACTGCTGAGCCTTTGTTGAATCATGTTTTATGGCGGTTGAGGAAAAGAGATATATCCCTTCTAAATATGTTCTTCTCCAAACCTAATACGTGGGCCTTTCTATTTCTGTATCCTATTTTTTTTACTGTTATATCTGCTCAAGCTGCTTGTCCAAATGTGTGCGAGTGCGTCGGAAATCGAATCAAATGCAGTGGAGGAACATTGCTACAAATTCCTAAATGGATCCCAAAAGATGTAACAAATTTGTGAGTTTTACAATATTTGGTATTTTGCGTGTTCCTCTTGTATCCCATTGCCTCATCCATTAACTTGTACTGTCAACTTTCACAGTCTTGTGCTAATATGTGTTTGTCTCAAATGTGTAACATGCTCATGTGCTCATATATCATTGAAAATCAACAAATCTACACGAGAATGAAAAAACTCTCCCGGCAATGACGTGTAAAAGAACACGGTTTGATTCAAAGATTTTATTGATTTTCAATAATCCTGAGCAAATACGACAAGCAGAAAATACTGTAAGATAATGTCAGCAAGTTAATAATTTAGCATTAATCGCACGATTCATAACAAATTTCAACGCGCTTATCGCATTTTGAGGTTATCACCTTTATCGTTAATGTGCGCTTGGATTGATTCAACACGTTGACTTTCTTTCTACATCGTAATTATTACCCCGCTTTAGAAACTCTATTATTTTGCTACAATGCAATGTAGTATTTAGCAGATCATCTTCCCGCCTTTAATTGCACACTACGTTTCATTTGAAGTCGTTGAAAATATGCCGATGCTGTTTATAAAATACGACAAGGATATTAGCTCATATTTCAATAAGCAATTTCATTATAATAAGAGAGAAAGAAGATATTCTGCTTATAAAAAGTTTGTCCAGCTTAGACGAGGGCGTTCTTGCATCCAAATTCATCCATTTGAAGTCTATTTGTTAGTTACCGCTTTATTTCTAAACTGAGCTAAAGCTTATGGCTGTTTGATGTGATGTTTTGTTGTGATAACTACAATTAGGATTCAAGTTAAAAGCGTCACTAAAGTGGTCTAGAGCTTTCCTTGTAGTGGCCAGATTCATAAGACCTTTCTGTTTCATAATACTAATAAAACCGACTATTGAGATTCAACTGAATATCCCGCTGAGAACTCCTGTGAAATTTTTCTCCAATATACCGTAGATTTTAATTTCAAACTCAAGCCGTAGCAGCTGAATTAAGCGCGACTTAGCAGGTTACAAGTTTATGAGACAACGATTTGCTCTATACAGCGTTTGATGGGCTGGTGTGAGCAATTCTTTAAACGATACTGATTAATGAACAACTTTGCTGAGTTAGACTAGGAGGGATGTTTGAAATATTTCTATCTTCGCTGTTGAGTAAAAGATTTATTATTTCCTGTGCCAATATTAATAACGTAGTTCTCGAGTGCTTCTTTAAGAAGAACGCTGAGTAATATAAACTAATTTCATAAAAAATACTTTTTTCCTTCTCTAAAACAACGCAAAAACTTTTTAAGGATGTCAGTTTATATTCAAGTTATGTTACTGTGGTATAGTTTTGCCATATAGAGTTATTGATTTCGTCTTTTCGTTTGCATGCATGTGAGTTGTAACAGGAACTGAGGCTGAATAAAGAATTTGACAGCTTGTTGACAACTCTTTCATATGAATTTCTTCCGAATGTACTACACCAACGGTAAAATAAACTCAGCTAAAAATATTTTCTCTTTGAAGTTGTAAAATGTATAATAAATGAGATATGAAAAGGTGGGTAGGCTTTTTTGACATCTCCAAAAGGCATGCACTCGAACCTGCCTTGTTCATGTCTTATCTCTATGGGAGGTCACGATATCACTAGTGGTCGTCTCTCACGTATCCATGAGTTTCCGTCTTTCAATGTTGCCTCTTGAACTGACCATCAATTTGTTTGTGCTTCACTACCAGGGTATTAAAATTGCCCACCAGTACTTTGTTATTTTACTTAATTACACGTTCTTTCACATATGAGTCGTTTGATGTCTTTTCGTCATGTTAATCACAAAATTCTAAACTCAGTAGGTACGGTGTGTCTTTTAATAAGATCTACGTGAATAATCGCCTAATCCTATTTCAGAAACATTCCAAGGCGTTCTAATCACTTTCTCATGTCCTAACTTGATACATTTTTACAAATTCGATTCGCAGTTCTAATAGATCTGGGGTTGATAAATTGGTGTGAATTTGTTCTAATTGATCTAGGGACCTTATTTATGTACTGGGAATCTTTTCCTGTCTGCCATATTTGCATTTTCAGAGTTTGCTGAAATGATTAGGTTTTGAGAATTAGATATTTAATCCGACTATCTTTTCTAGCGCACAGGTTTAGTTTAGACTTTGAAAAATACTAACAATGTCTTCATAATAACTTTTCTAAATTGCCGCGAGTTTTTCGATTTGTTTTTTTAAGAATTATCGCAAATCTGTCAGATTTTCGTCGATTTCCTGCATGAACTTTGACGTGTTGAAATTCACTAAGTACAAACGTAAATCCTTCATTTTCAAGTGCTTGCACGTTTACAGCGAAATTGCATTGTGAAAAAGGAAAAATCTTTTTCTTTGATTAAAATGCTGAAAACTTTTGTTTTCTACGTCCAATACCCTTATGTTCGTACAAAGCGTGTGGTACTGATCAATGAGACAATCGATCTGGAAACAAGAAATGTGAAACTCATATTTTACTTAAGTAATAAAGATGTGTTCAGACCTGAATCATATATAGCTAGCAGTAACTTGTTCTCTTTAGAAGTCTTAAGATATAAACCACTTATTGTGTGTTCAAGCAAACTTTAGTACACGTCAGTGAAAACACATACAACACTGCACATGCCACTAACTTCTTGTCATTTGACAATGTGGGGGACCTTTTTAAGGAGCTTATTGAAAACGGACCTAAAATAAAAACTGTTGACTAATAATTTTCCTCATGTCTTTCCATGTAGAGACCTAAGTGGAAATCATTTGTCCACCTTTGAAAATGATTCACTGCTAGACTTTCCAAATTTAATCGAACTGTAAGTTAAAGTTTCCTGCTCCAAATTAATGCACATAAACCCGACTTGTGTAATCTCATTATTCCCTTTACAGAAATCTTAATAACAACGACATCACAAATGTGGCTAGCCTGGGAAGCTTTCCAAAATCACTTCAAATTTTACATTTGTAAGTTCTCATTAATGTTTTATTGATTCTAACTTGTGCTCATGTCGTTCTCGTGTATAATCCTCAATAATTCTATATCAAAGCTCTATCTGTGTATTTTTATAGGAGCGGGAATAAGATAAAAGCATTGAACGCAAATTGGAATCAGTTCTCTAAACTGTTAGTGTCATATCTCAGTGTTGAAATTTTTGGAGTTTAGAAATGCAAGTCTAAATAACATTGTTCTTCTTTAGTGATTTTAGTCAAAATAGAATTGAAAGTGTTGGCAATGCGACTTTCTTAGGCATTCAACATTTGACAGAATTGTAAGTAGTTTGTTTTTCAAGTATTGACTAAAAAACAAACAGACAAACAAGTATACAAGCTAACATTGAGCCGCATGTTTACTTTTGTAGGAATCTAAGTACCAACCAAATCAGAAGTATATCTCCTACTGCTTTGAAAAATTTACCTAATCTTCAAACATTGTACGTATCTCTCTTTTCTTTTTCACTGCATTACGTTACTTTCAACAAAGTACTTATCTTTACATTAATTCTTACTAGGAGACTTGATGAAAATAACCTGAGTTATATTCCAAAAATTCAATGCAGATCTTTAAAATTACTGTAAGTTATAACGAGAAGCTTGATCCGACTCTAAATATCAAACTTTAATAAATTGTGACGATTTTTGTGTTTATAGAGATTTGAGCAACAATTATATCCAAACAGTGAAGAGTCTTGAGCTCTCACAAATGATTCCAGCTATAGAAACACTGTAAGTACTACACATGTAAAGTGTGGTGCATTCTCATGTGCAATACATAGAACCTCAGTCGGGGGCATCTGCTTAAACATAGTTAGGTCTAACATTACTAATTTTAGTCACCTTACTTAATATAGATTACAGTAAATAACTTTCTATCTTCTGTTTTAGGAAATTGTCTAACAATAGAATCAAGGTGTTGGAAACTGCTTCGTTTTTACAACTGAACAAACTGAAAACTTTGTAAGTAAAGCAACATTGGCCAATAACCAATGGCTTCGTCATGCCAATAAAATTGTACTAAATTGTGTCTTCCAGGTATCTGAATGATAATTTACTGCAGAGTGTGGTACGAGAGTGGATGTTCGGTTTAGAAACCTTGGAGTATTTGTAAGTGAAACAAATTCTTCCCATTGAGATAAAGGTTTCAGCCGTGGAACCTCTTGCTTTTTCACAACATTTTTCGAAAATTCGAAGTTCGCCCCAAGTTGTCTCAAAGTTTGCGCTATACATTAGCAATTGATGTATTTGTTCAAAAACCCATATTCAGATCTTTTAAAAAAATTTAAAAACTGTACGATTTTGGCAAGAATCTTCCACTCAAACTCACAATTTACACTTTCTTTGAGATCACTAGTTCAAGTTATTGTTATATATTCGTTTAGGTATGTTGAAAATAATAAGATAGTGAATATATCTACGTTAAGTTGGACCGCCAGCTGTTGTGGAAAATTAAAGTACATGTAAGTGATGCATTCACATAATATGATTATAGTAATAATGAGTGAATCACTTAACTACCTTTGTTTCTCACGCAGAAATTTGGCGAACAACAAACTAAGACGAGTGCTTTTTGAAGATGACACAACCCAGGGTGGAAATTTTAAAAATTTGAATAATTTAGTATCCTTGTAAGTCTTAAGTTCGATTCAAGTGTACTGTTATGAATATATGAACTTTCAAAAAACATCCTTATCTTATGAGATCATTATAGTTTGTCTTTCTTCATGTACTCTTCTAGGAATCTGAGTTCAAACGAAATCTCAGAAATTTCTGACAATGCGTTCAAGAGTCTCCGACGACTTAAGACATTGTAAGTAAAATATTTGAGTGTAAAAGTTCTAGACATAATTGTCATACTTGATGCTTTAATTATTTGGGTTTTTTCAGGGATCTGAGTAATAATGCAATCTCGCTTGTGAAAAAGCCCACATTTGAAAAATTACCAGTCTTGGAAATATTGTAAGTTATTTTTTCACGGTCTTGCGTTATGAATGAACTAGACACTAAACTTCATATATAATTTACAGAGATTTGAGCGATAATCCATTGATAGAAGTAAAGAAAGAATCTTTTTCTTCTCTTGAAAAATTAACACTATTGTAAGTAGACTCAATATTTCCGTGAAACTTAAATTCTGCTTTCTAGAGCTCATCTAACTGTATGTATATTGTCATCTAGGCGAATGAGCAGTGACAAATTGTTCTGCAGTTGTAAACTACGATGGTTCTCAAAGTGGTTGAGAACAAAAAGATTTTCTCGCTATATTTTATTGAAATGTAATGAACCTCGGAAACTTCACGGGAATGATTTCACAGCCACACCAGTCAAAGATCTTGTCTGTGGTACGTATGCCGATAAATTATCGCGCATAGAATGTAATTTTATTACTTGTAATAATGTGGAACGTGATTTGGAGGCACGTTGACCGCAAATGAAACGCATTGTGCACGTGTATAGAAAGCGTAACGCACGCAGAGGAGCTTTGAACTGATATGACTCACGTTGCAATCCTCCGCATTTGAACAAAAATTGAACGAGCTTAGCAACACCTCCCCCCCCCCCCCCTTCTTACATCTAATGTTTTTACATCAGATTAAAAATAAACGCACCTTCATCACATTTTGAAAATTGCAAATCTTTGTTCTTTTAGACTCATCTCGTCTTGAGATTATCCAGCATCCTGAGTCTGAGATTGCTATGAGAGGAGATGAAGTAAGGTTTAGTTGTACTGTCAAGAATGGATCCGTCAAAGATATACAAATACATTGGCAAAAAGATATGAAATCTATCGACTTGAATGAATCAAAAGTGAAGACGAACATACAAGTAAGTATTTTAGAGCTACAAGTAAGAGTAATCTCTTATTAATCCAGTTGTACAACAGCAGGAAACCTAAGCATCTAAGTGCATCATAATCTCTTATCCTTGTAAACTTTTCCTTAGGTCCAGGAAAATTATGTGCATCACTACAAGAAGAGCATCTTGTATCTTAGCAACGTGACTGCCGTCGGAGATGATGGTCAATACCGCTGCCTGGTTGTAGCGGGAAAACAACGTATCCCATCACACTCTGCGAGATTACGCGTCTTTGGTAATTACTATTGTTATCTTGATTGGTTGTGAACTGTTGCCATTTATCTTCTTAGTCTGAGTATCACTGAATATATAATCTTTCTTAGTTGCTCCGAGGTTCACCCGTACGCCTGGGGAACTGGTGACGAATGCTGGTGATGACGTATACTTTAATTGTTCAGCAAGTGGTCATCCTAAGCCAAGCATTTCATTTGGTAGAGACCACGTGAACCACGGGGCTGACTTACAGGCAGTCAACGAGGGACGAGTTGATTTGGTTGGACAGACGTTTGTTATAAGAAATGTGTCTAGTAGTGATGCAGGATTGTACCGTTGTTTTGCAAAAAGTGAAGCTGGCGATATCAACACTACTTTTGCACTGAATATTATAGGTAAGGAAATCTACATTAATAGCAAAGTCTTGGTTCACGTCAATAATGCCAGCAAGAATACCAGCTCCTATCGAAAGACACTGGACTAACCATTTTATCTCCTGTGGTAGGTAAACCAGTCCCAGTCCACAGGATGTTGGATAAAGTGGCGCTGCTGAATGACGCTGCAGTTTTCGTCTGCGCAGCAAGTGGCTGGCCTCGACCTCGATATACATGGTACAAGGATGATCAACATCTGTATCTCAGTTCTCAGAATCTGAAACTTCGTCAAGAACGCAATGCTCAACATCTTATCATACTACATGCCCGGTCTTCAGATGCCGGAGAATACAAATGCCGGGTGTCAAATACCCTAGGATCTTTTGAACTCACCAGTAAACTTGAAGTGGTTGAAGGTATGTTCGCTTCTGGTAGAACAGAACGGTTATCATGAACTGTTAGTCCTTGGCTCTCTCATAAGTTTTTCATTAAGCTGCATTTCTAGTACAGCGAGACTCACAACTTCTCTTTTTCTCATAATTTATAGATTTTTCAGAGAAACCAACTACACCAGGTACGTTAGTAAATTGTCGGAAACTCTCATATG